>VONZ01001847.1:0-90889 GCA_012976165.1 Labeo catla
TCTATCTATCTATCTATCTGTCTGTCCGTCCGTCCATCCATCCATCTATCTATTTATCCATCTCTCTGTCTATCTATCTGTCTATCTGTCTACTGATCTATCCGTCCATTGTTCTATCCATTTATCTATGCATCTATCTATCTGTTTGTCTGTCTGTCTATCTATTTATGCCTCAATCCATCGTTCTATTTATCTATCATTTATTATATATATATAGTTTTAAGTTAACAACACTGGCTCTTCATTACCAAGTTGTAGTATATAAGATTTAAAGAGGCACGACCACCAGCTTTTTGTCCATAATCATATTTTAAAAGTGGTTTGTGTAAATTCCTCACCAACAGAATTGAACTGCAAACATAATGATAATGACCGCTCCCCTCATCTTAGATTGGTCAGGGAAACAAACAGCCGCACCCACTGTAATTAATATTCATGAGCCAAACTGAATCTGACAGTTTATGTAATGAGCTGCCAAAAAGTAAACTTACTGAGGAAAGATCTAAACAAAACAACTCATCTTATACATCAAGGTGCATATTCAGAGTTTTCACAGTATTTTAGGCCTAATTATTAAACATTTATAACAATAACACAATCTCAGTCAAGTTTATCCATTATGGTCAGACCTGATTGTTTCTACTGACACCCTCGATGAAACAGCAAAACTGTCACAACACAGCGATTCTGTGACTGTAATATACCTCACATTCTTCATATTAGAGTGACCTTTGCCTTCAATATCACATACAGCCATTCATTTGTCTAAGATCAGGGCAGGAGGCATCATGGGATGCACAATTACAAGTCATTCTCCATGTGGATGTGGTCTGGTTTGAGGTTCAATGCAAAATTAAAGGTTTGTATAATTGCCTACATTTCTCCAAGATCAAAAAAAGAAGATCAAAGGCAATGAATGCAGATTATTAATTTATTTTTGGGTGACCTGTTAATGAGTTGAGTGTATTTTTGCAGTGTGCTGATGAGATTCAAACAGGTATGTAGAGCACATGGTTCAAGTCTTGAGTAAAGAGGAACTAGGGATTTATATGGCAAACCAATTATTTAATGCGTTTGAAGAAGGTTTTCATTTTCAGTGTTTGCAGTAATGCTTAATATGTTTGAGAGGTAAACATTTCATAAAACACCAAAGCTACTTTCTCATTAAAGGTTTTTCTTTCCTGTTTAAGATTTAGGCTAAATAACATGTCTTTGATATAACCCTTTAGGCAAAACAGAGTATTTTATACAACTTCAAAGTTGGTATGGTAAATAAATAAATAAATAAATAACCCTATCTATTTAGTAAACGTGTGTTATAGTTTTTATAGTGTATGAGTCACCCATGTATGTGTATGTGGTATATCCTGATCTAAATAAATAAATAAATAACTGGAAATGTTGTTTTTCTAAAATTATTATCATAATTTTTTAAACAAAATATAAAAACCACAAACAAATTTCATTTCATTTTTTCTGCATTTTCATTTACTTTATCTTAATTAAACTAAAATAACCAAAACTAAAATTGAAAGAAAAACTAATAAAAAATTATATAAACATATTTTATGACAAAAACACAGATCAAAAGTACTAAATCTGTAACTAATTAGTTAAATAAATAAATAAATGTTCATTTAAAATATTAATAAAAAATTACAAAAGTATCTCCCTCCTCAATAAATAAATACAAAACAAATATTAATTTAAAATATTAATAAAAATATAAACGTCTCCCCCCAAATAAATAAATAAATAAATAAAATGTTATTTTACAGTAATAAAATTTACAAAACCACTAATCAAAAACAAACTCAAAAAAAAAACTCAAATTCAAATTCAAATACATAAATAAATACATTTAAAAACTATAAAATGACCCTTCTCAACAATAAATAAATAAATAAATTAAAATGTTATGAATTTTTTTGATCTTAAAAAGGAATATTCTATTCAAAATGTAACTAAAAATAACTAAAATATTTAACTAAATTTAACTAAAATATAATATAAAAACCATAAACTTATTTTATTTCAGTTTTTTCCACATTTTCATTTAGTTGATATTAATTAAACAAAAATAGAACTAAAACCAAAATAAAAATAAAAACTATATATATATATATATATATAATAAAATAATGAAAATGACAAAAAAGTGCTAAAAGTTTTTAGTAAAATTTTAAATTTTAAGTAAATAAATAAATACATTTTAATTTAAAATATTAATTAAAAAACAATAAAAGTATCCCCTCCACAATGAATAAATAAATAAATGTTGTTTTTATGTAATTTCAGTTTTTCAGCATTTTCATTTAGTTTCTTAATTACTATTAAACTAAAATAACCAAAACTAAAATTGAAAGAAAAATTAAGAAAAACTATATAAGCATATTTTTAAAATAATAAAAATGACAGAACCACAAATCAAAAATACTAAAACAAACTAAACTTCTAATTGTTATGAATAAATAAATAAATAAATAAATAAATAAATAGATAAATAAATAAATAAATAAATAAAATAACAGTATTCCCCCTCCACAATAATTATTTATTTATTTATTTATTTTAAGGCAGACGTGACTATTGGCTAGGATGACTGACCACTGAATATAAATATGCATATTCTGGGCATATATTAATTTAGCATTCTTGAAATGAAGGTCGAAACAAAAACACACAAATATAGTTTTGTTTCTTTTGTTGCTGTTGTTTTTACAATGGTTGATACTTGAATTATTAATACCATCCGCTGCCAGTTAGCAACAGCATATAGTAAATTACGTAACATAAAATAGAAGCTGGAGACCTTCAACTATATTCAGCTCGTACTTCCTGTTCCAACAGGAAACACTATAAAAGGCTTACGTAATGCTGAAGTGAATGCAGTTATAACAGATCTCCCCCCTCCTAAGTATTATTTGGATCGATCGGGTGTCACAAAAGGCGCGTGGGTTGGTTTTTAGTCCCTGTAATTACGCCGTGTCTGCGCGAGTGAGTCACACCGGCAGATCTGAAACTTACACGGCAATCCTACAATCAGCCACAATGAGGGTTTTCAGCAGCGGCGATCTAATGCCAGAGGTCTGTGTGTTAAGTGATTAAACATTCGTCTCGTGACGGCAGCCTGTCCCTCGCGCTCATTCACGACGGTCCGTTGAGCACACAGCCCATTCATCAAGCCATTCATACACACATCATGTACAAACTGCCGTCCCATTCACTATATGCAAAACAAACTGTGAAAGGCACCGCTGAATGACCAGCTTATCAACACAAGCCTTCTGAAGGACTGAAGCTTCCTTTCGGGGGCTGAATGACATTTCTTTGTGCCTCGGCTCGTCTTCTCCCTCCCCGTAAGAGTGATCCTCAATCCAATAGCATCAAACTCCTCACCTCATATCAAAGGCCTGTGAAGTTTGCTCTGGCGGCGTCCCGGAGGGCCACGCGTGCCCTGATGGTTCAGGAGGACAATCAGAAAACGGGATCAATCGGGGGCTGAAACAGGAGGAGGTGAAGCACCTGGAGCCCCGTCACCATCTGTTAGCCTCGAGCCGCTCATCTGGAGGGGAAATACAGCAGAGAACAGCTTAAAAATATATACAGACAGCTGTGCTGGTATCCGTGTGCATTCAATTATGGGTATCGAATAGGGTACAGTATTAGGTTTGGGAAATTGTTGTTTACTTATTAAATCAAACTGAAATTAATTAGGGAGAGTGTTAGGTAATATGTTTAAAGCTATATATTGCTTTGGACACTAATTTGGAATAATTAGGATCCGCTGGTCAAGGCTGCATTTAAAATACAGCAAAACTGTAATATTGTGAAATATATTATATTATACATATATTATTATAATTGAAATATTAACAGTATTGTTGTGAAGTATGTTGTTACAATTTAAAATAACTGTTTTCTATTGTAATATGTTTTAAAATTACTTTTAAAAAGTGTCACATGATCCTTTAGAAATCACTCTAATATGCTGATTTGCTGTTAAAATAAATAAATAAATATTATATTATATTTAATTTAAATAAATTAAAATGTTTATTATTTTATTTTATTTTATCCCAGGACTGTGATTAATATTTAATTTAATTTAATTAAAATTGATATTTTATTTTATTTTATTTTTTTCCAGGACTCTGTGATTAATATTTAATTTAATTTAATTAAAATTGATATTTTATTTTATTTATTATTTTTTTTTCCCAGGACTCTGTGATTAATAGAAAGTTTAAAATAACAATATTTAATTGAAACAGAAATATTTTGTAACTTTATAAATGCCTTCATTTCATTTTTTGATCAATTCAATGTGTCGTTGATTAATAAAATAACTTTCATTTATGTCATTATAATTAATTTTTTAGCATCATTACTTCAGGTTTCAGTGTCACATGATCCTTCTGAAATCATTCTAATATGCTTATTTAATTAAAATGTTTATTATTTTATTTTATTTTATTTTATCTTATCCCAGGACTCTGTTATTAATAGAAAGTTTAAAATAACAGTATTTATTTGAAACAGAAATCCTTTGTAACATTATATATGTCTTTACTTCACTTTTGAAGTATCAATATTTATTGCTAAATATAAATAAATATTATATTTAATTACAATTTATATTTTATTTTATTTTATCCCAGTACTCTGATTAATAGAAAGTTTAAAATAACAATATTTAATTGAAACAAAAATATTTCGTAACTTTATAAATGTCTTTATTTCATTTTTTGATCAGTTCAATGTGTCCTCGATTAATAAAATAACTTTCATTTATATATTTATTATAAATTTTCAGCATCATTACATCATTACAGCTCTAAATAAATAAATAATTTAATTAATTAAAAATAAACAAATAAATAAATAAGGAAATTATTATTATTATTATTTTATTTGTTATATAAATGTCTTTACTTCACGTTTAATGTGTCCTTGATTAATAAAATAAGTTTACTTTGTTTATTATGAATTTTCAGCATCATTACTCCAGTTTTCAGTGTCACATGAAAAACGGTTTTGACATTAATAATAATTAGAAATGTTTCTTGAACAGCAAATCAGCATGATTTCTGAAGGATCATGTGACACCAAAGACTGGAGTAATGATGCTGAAAATGTAGCTTTGATCACAGGAATAAATTACATTTTAAAATATATTCAAATAGAAAGCAGTTATTTTAAATTATAAAAATATTTCACATTATTACTGTTTTTTGTTGTTGTTGTTGTTGTTTTTTAATTAATGCAGCCTTGACGAGCAGAAGAGTGTTTGTTTAAAAAATAAAAATCTGAATTATTCCAAACTTCAGATTAATGTGTTTGTGAACAATCATGTATTTATATGTTGTGAGATCTTTGTACAACAACAGAGGGTGTGAAAAAAGCTATTGAAAGCACCGAGTTCATTGATTCGTCATTACATAATTGCAGTTAATAACTGCTTTATAGACTGCCTACGCTTGTTAATGGAAACTGCTGTATCATAAGCTCAAACAGCTCCCCTCTGACGATCTCCCTGCTGTAAACCATGCTCTTTATTAACATTTATTTCTAATTAGACATGGGATACACGCGCTTCCCCTAAGGCGACCTAAAAAAAAAAAAAAAAAACAGTGTTAGACTGCTGTAATAAAATTTTTAAATCTAATTTTAAATTACTTCATGGGTTTTCTTAAATTTGATTGTATCTTATTAAAAAAAATGACTCATCTGAAGCATGTGAGTGAACACCAGAAACCATACACATGACATATTTCATTATAAAACTACATTCTCATAAATAAATCAATAAATAACTGATTTCTGAAGGATCATGTGACACTTAAGATTGGAATAATGATGCTAAAAATTCAGCATGGGATCACAGGAATTATTTTTTTTACTGTTTTTATTATATTTTATCAAAGAAATGCAGCCCTGGTGAACATATGACACTTCTTTCACTTCTGATCTTACTGACCCAAACGTTTGAACAGTATTGTGCATATTATTACAGTGAGCAACATGTAAAAATACATTTAGTGAGATTCACCCGTCTGCAGTGGGAGCGAACCCTGTTTAGTCACGTCTCTACCGGGCAGCACCGCCTGTTCTATTGTGGTTTAAAAATACACCGGCAATCTCATCGGGATAAAATAGTCGACAATTGTTTCCGAAAGATTCTTGCTCTCGTCTCTACCTTAACCGAGTCGGATTTGCGAGACAGGGTCGTATAAGCTCCCGACAGCGGTGAGCAGCTTTCTTTGTAGTCGTATAACAATGCCTAAAGCGAAACGGTAGGTATGTCACAGATGCGTTTGACGCCAAAAACCACACGGCCACCTGCCCGCTTGACAGAATGCAAAGCCCGGGATCCAAAGCGGCTCAGCTGACATCATCCGCCAGGCCTTTCGGGTCCCTGCTGATGTTGTGGTCGCACCATATCATGCCAGCTTTACTAGGTCTCCATTGGCGCACATGTATGGACCTGAGATGAAATGTTTGGACCTTGAGGTTCTGGAAGAGTAATAACAGCGTGAGCACGTCCATTTCGTTTATAAATATTAGGGGCGGGAAATCGATTCACAACTGAATCGCGATTCGTCTTCTAACGATTCGGATCGATTCAAAACTTTCAATCGATTTTCTAGTTAATATAATAATAATAATGAGGATACAGGAGGGAAAACAAATACATAAAAATCTTTTATGAATTATTTATCTTTTCTTATTATGGGAAGTAGGGATTTTCACGAGGCGTCATCAGTCGGCCATATTGAAGCTACTGAATGTAAACAATGCCACTAAACCGAGCGAAACTCGCATATTTTGCTGAGAATTGCTGCTGAAAATGGTCAATTATTGTCATGTTTTGGGTTGTACTAATCGGTCGGACCAAGAAAATACATTTAGAGTACTATAGACTGACAAAAGATATAATAAATCAAAAAGAGAAGAGTACAAAAAACTGTCTGAGGAAAAGGTGTTTGTGTTTGGCCAAACTGAACAAGCATTTCCAAGGTGTGAATCATTAAGGTAGGTGAAATATTAGGCGAATGACTACGTCTTTACCATCTATTAACTTTAGTTTGTCAAAATATTGCACCCTTTCTGCTTATTAAGTCCTTCTTTATATGATTTAGCAGCTTTCACACATTTTTTTCTGTGGTTTAGACAACATATTAAGTAGTACATTAACCGCTGTTGTTTACATCCGAGTGTTGCCAATATGGCTGCACATCCGGGTAACTGGCCAAATTGTGATGTAAGTGAAAACACACTATTTAGAAAGGCACAGAAACCAAATAACACATTCTACGGAGACATGGGACATGGTCAGCCGCTTGCTAGCGGTTTTCTGTTACATTACATGCAATTTCACTTACCACAGAGTAAGACGAGATGACTGATAGGATGATGGTCGATGATTTGCAGATCCTGAGCACCACTGAAAAACATCTAATCTTGTAAAATGTGTGGTAAGTACTGCTGGTCCATAGGATAAACAGAGTATGTGTGATTATGAATCTTAAAAAGAGATGAAAAAGATTTTCAGTGCCCTGCATTTTAGGCAACAGTATAATTACCCAACAATATAATTGCAAGAGAAAGCAGTGAAATATATCTTTCCTCTTGTCTCGTGTTTATTCCTTTTAGGGGTATCGTAGTACACGTCATTTCCTTTCCGAACACGGTGTTCGGCACATAATGATAAGTGTAAAATATTTTAGATTTATTAGTAAGTTGATAAAAGGTTTACATTTACGTCATGGTTTGGTCAGTTATCCGGATGTGTGGCCATATAGGAGATACTCAGATGCAAACAGCATGGATTGCACCCTTAATGTACTACCGAAGATGTAATTTATGCTGTCTAAACCACTGAAAAAAAATGTGTGGGAGCTGCTAAATCATATAGAGAAAGACTTAATAAGCAGATAAGGGCGCAATATTTTGACACACTAAAGTTAATACGTGGTAAAGATGCGTACAAGCAGTAATAATTAAGATATTAGCCTAATATTTCACCTACCTGACCAGATATGATAAAAACAAACACGAATGTTGTCAAGATTCTTGTCCTGGAAATCCTGGTTCAGTTTGGCCAACCACAAACGCTTTTTTTCCCTCAGTTTTTTGCACTCTTCTCCTTAATTTGTTGTAACTTTTGGCAATCTATAGTACTCAATGTTATTCCCAGTGTGACCGATTAGTAAGGCCCAAAACCTGACAATAATTGACAATTTTCAGCCGCAATAATCAGTGAAATATGCGAGTTTCATTCGGTTCACTGCCGCCAATATGGCCGATTGTGACGCATTGTAAAAAAAACACTATTCGGAAAGGCACAGAAAACAAACAAAAATGTCACTAAAAGGACATGGTTAGCCATGTGCTAGTAGTGATGGGCACTTTTGAAGCGCACGGTTTGTTTTAAAACAGTGGTTCAGAGCGCGTATCAAACTGATCATGTAAGTCACATGATTTCAGTAACTGAGGCTTCATTACGTAATAACTGGTTCAAAACACTTTGAAATTTCAATGGTTTGCTATTGGAAGGCAATCTGGGTAAAGCCATGAATCATCCGAGTTCACCGAGATCGCTCCCCACTGGCGAACCATTGAACCAGCATCTATGGTTTTTAACTGATCTCGGATCAGTTTCATCAATTTGTAAACATTTTTAAATGAGACATTTATATACAGTAATTTGCATACAGTATAATTACCCAACGATATAATCGCGAGAGAAAGCATTTATATATTTTTTTCCTCCCATCTCGTATTTATTCCCTTTGGGTGTTCCACAGTAAACATCATTTCCTTTCCAAACATGGTATTCGGATTTACTGAAGTTAATAGTTAATAGGAAACACTGACTTCTTGAGTCAGGACTACCAATTGTATCAAAATATTAGTGCATTTTAAAAAATCATGAATTGATTTTTAATCGACTCGTGACCCCAAGAATCGATAAGAATCAAATCGTGAGGCACCGAACGATTCCCACCCCTAATAAATATACAAAAAGACATGCATAATTGTTATTCCTTAGAGGTCTAAACTGAACTAATGGATTGAAGGCAGCGTGTGTCACTAATGGCTGAACTCTAGTATGGTCTCGTTCATGTGTGTTCTTACCAAAGGTCCATAAAGACGAAGAAAGCGCCATCAGATCTGGTCGACGACTCAGGCTGGCTGAGAGGCTTGTGGGGCCATGTTTCATTGATTTTCCTCACTTTAATGGATTTCATTGGACCCTCTCATGATTCCACATTAATATTTCATTACTTGTGTCTTCCATTTCCTGCTCTATAACAGCGGCAGGCTAGCTTACAGTGAAGTGCTCTGGGTCGATGGACTGCTACCAGGAACTGACCAAAACCCTGAAACACACGATCCTCGTCTGTACCCAGGAGACCAAACTTGTGATTTGAAACGACAAGAATGGCAAAAAAAGATTGGGTGAAGACATTAGCCAACAGCAACGAAAACAAGCCCGGGACTCACGTGCACATGCTTGTGAATAAATAACCTTGTGTTGTACATTTTTGAAAATCTGTACAGAGCAAGGTTATTTTGTTTGTTTGTTCCACGTGTACCTGAAAGAACTACACGCAGCCCTTTTACTTAGGAAAATCAACAATGCAGTTGAGTTTAATATTGTATTACTGGGTTGAGGTGAATTGCAGACAGTAATGTATTCGAGTGCAATAGCGCAAACTAAAGCGATCGGACATATACAGGTCAGATGAGCTGCTGGCTCAGCACACCATGCAAAGATGCTTTTCTTAAAAATCCTTTCAAGTGCTGCTTCAAAGGATCCATCAATGTCAATAAAGTAAGAAAAAAAAGCATTTATGACAAATAGTTAAGTGTTGAAGATTCAGTTCAACTAAAGCGCCTTAAAAAATAAAGAGCTTTGAAAAGGGTTTAAAACATGTTATGCATGTTTAATTTGGATGAGTGGAATAAGAAATTCAGAGGAATTATCCATAAAAACATCAAAACTGTTTAAGCTTTCATTAACATCCATAATTCACCTTAAACTAGGCATATGTCGTAAAGAAAGCAAAGAATATTTGTAATATTTTTTGCATAATGTTGAAACAAATCTCATGTAAAAACTATACGACATATTACTGCTATTATATATATATATATATATATATATAAAATAAATTACATTTAAAGAATATTAAAATGGAAAGCAGTCATTTTAAATAGAAATATTTTACAACATGCTGCTTTTGCTGTATTTTGGATCAAATATATATATATATATATATATATTTATTTATTTATATTTATTTACACATACACACAAATTTTATATATATATATATATATATATATATATATATATATATATATACACACACACGCACATACATACATACACGTATATATAAATAATTACCAGTCAAAAGTTTAACGGTAAGATTTGTTTTTTTTTGTTTTTTTAAGAATTCTCTTCTGCAAACCAAGCCTGCATTTATTTGATCCAAAATACAGCAAAAGCAGTAATGTTGTGAAATATTTCTATTTAAAATAACTGCTTTCCATCTTAATATATTTTAAATTGTAATTTATTCCTGTGATCCAAGCTAAATTTTCAGCGTCGTTACTCGTGTGTTTTGTGTCACATGATCCTTAAGAAATCATTCTAAAATGCTGATTTGCTTTCAAATTTCAGGATTCTTTGAGGAATAGGAAGATCCAAAGCTCAGCATTTATCTGAAATAAAATGCTTTTGTAACATTATACACTATACCATTCAAAAGCTTGGAGTTAGTATAATTTTTCTGTTAAGAAATTATAGAAATTAATACTTTTATTTAGCACGGATGCTTTAAATTGATCAAAAGTGATGTAATGTCACAAAAGATTTCCATTTCAGATAAATGCTGTTTTTCTGAACTATCTATACATCAAAGAAACCTGAAAAAAAATTCTACTTAACTGTTTTCAACATCATAATCAGAATATTAGAATGATTTCTGAAGGATCATGTGACTGGAGTAATGATGCTAAAAATCAGCTTTGAAAAATCACAGGAATAAATTACATTTTAAAATATGTTCAAATAGAAAACAGTTTTTTTTTAATAGCAAAAATATTTAACAATTTTACTGTTTTCGCTGTAATTTGGATCAAATAAATGCAGGCTTGGTGAGCAGAAGACACTTTAAAAAAAAAAAAAAAACATTAAAAATGTTACTGTTCAAAAACTTTTGACAGGTATGTTTTCCCAGAATTCTGCTTAAAAACTACAATATAATGTACATTACCTTACTGTCCTGTTTAACATTATATATTATTTGTATTTGTTTATATTATTTGAACTGCATATGTATTCTGTATTCTAAATTTACATTTGTCAGAATCACATGACTCCCTATTTGCCTCAATAATTTGACTGATTATCATAAGTCATAAAAATACTTCAAGCCAAATTTATACCACAGTTAACAGTCAAATATGAACTGATTTAGATCCTCACATATTAACTCAAAGTTCAAAAATTACACTTCTCCAAAAGCAAATATCAGTGGACCACTCAGATTACACCAGCTGTTGACAAGTTGACAAGTGCAAACACAAAACCTGTATAAACGGCCAATTTCTAGGAATTACCTGTCACCTCGAAAGCAGGCGGTCCAGTCAATTAAGTAAGTCTAAAGCCTCTCTGCAGACAGCTGGTCAGCAGGAAAGCGTGGTGAGATCTTGATTTTGACAGACAGGACCGATGTGGCTCGATCAGTTTAGATTCTCATTCTGACAGTGAGAAACGAGCTAATTAAGCGTTAGTCTGAAATACAGTGCATTATAAATAATTAACAACCCACTGAAAACAATAAAGCTGGTTAATCTTCCAGCGTCATGTAGATCTATATATTAAACAGAATAAGTACCACATGCAAACTACCGCATTTGCATACTGGCGTAGGGTGAAGCTAAATGAAGACTGCTTTCAACTTGGTTAAATGCAGCAACAATGTCTCAGCAAGCGTTTAATATGCACTGCACTGACTGTTTTCCCTCAAGCAACTTCCCACTTGCACAGCAGGATCTCAATGGCTTCATATGTCGAGTAAAGGTTCGTTTTCTTTGACCACACTGCCACCTAGTGGTTACTCTACGCTACTTCACAGTCAAGCCTCATTTGAACTCTGGAATCTTTTTTTTTAATGATGGATGTGGTTGCCTGGTTACCACTTTAACCTTCAACTTGTTTTGTAGGCAGGACTGAGATGGAAAGGTAACTATGGAGACAAAATCAAGACATTGGATTTAACACTGAATGCAGTTCGGCAAATAACGACAGAGGTACAGTTTGAAAACAAGAACATGAAATGTTTACTTTTTTTATACGCCATACATGTTTAGCATACAGACAGAAGACTTCTAGAAAAAAGTATTACAAAAAAGGAGTGATAAAAGAAAACATGATTAAACAATGGAAAATTACCGTTCAGTGCAAAGGGTTGTAGTGTTGGCGGGTGGACTTTCAAACCCCACTAAAATCTGAAAATAACACTTGTTTCAAGGTCCATATGTTGTGAGTTTAAATCGCTGGACATTTTAGAATAGCACTTGTTTAAAATCAATTGGCTCAATGGGATAAAATGACTTGGCAGATAGTCATTCAGTGGAGGGCAGTTCGAAAAACAGCTAAGGCTTTGAAAGACATTCCTGTGTACAACCGTAGTGTTCGTAACGTTTACAAACATTAGTGTGTTTGGATCGGTACAGTACTCACTCAGTAAGTTACAAGTATGGTCACTTGACCTGTTAGTGCTGCAGGTGCATATTTGTAACAACATATAATAATAAAAATGCAGTAGGCTCAATGACTAACTTCATTTTGTCACGCATACCTGATGTGTTACATGGTTAAAGAGGTAGATGCCGTCGGTTATGACACAAACGCCTCACCTGAACTGAACATACTGCCTTGTCAAGTACTGTTTTATTTCTGAAAACAAACCTAGCGTTTGTGAAACGGACAGCGGATGTAATACAGGAGGGAAGAACTGTTACCAAATGCGTTATGGAGTTAAAAGCCAATAACAAATTATTATACTTAAATTTCGGTCAAACAGACCTTGATGAAATGAGAATATTGAATGAGACAATTCACACAAGTTTGAGTTTTAAAAATAAGGTCCAGTACGTTTTACGCCCATTAGAGTGAACCACCGGAACAGGACGTCAGTCAAATTTCTTGTGCATGCAGTAATAAAAAAAAAATAAAAAAAAAACATTTTTAAATAGAACCAAATGGAACATTTTGAACACTGCTGAGAGAAAACTCATTTGTAAGTTTATAAAACAACTTCTCTGGGGATGCTATTCAATTCCCAAAACGTTTTAAGGAAACGTTGATCAAGTGTGGGAGTATTAAAGTAAAAAGGTACATCCATCCTAAAATCATAAAAGGCATAAAATCTGTGGAACGTTTTAGAGTTGGAACTGAAGTGTTAAGGTGAGTCTCTAACGACTACGATGACCAGGTGCTCCTCCTCAAGTTTCCCGAGAGCTTTCAAAGCAGTTTGGAGATACTGCTGCGAGAAGTCACACGGAGGAAAGGCGTACAACATGCCCCCCATCTCTCGTTCTTTGGGGCCACCGAGGGGCAAGCCGATGACTCCTGCTGCCTGCTTGTTCCTGAGGTACGTCACCAGATTGCGGAGAAGACGCTGTTGAAGACCCGGTTCTAGAGGAGGGGCGTCACGGTCCATGGGTCCCTGGACGGCGAGGAGGATGGCGTAGCCGTCCGGGCTGCCTAGCTTGATGCGTCGAGTCACTTCGTCCAATTTAGGCTGATCCAACCTCAGCCTCTGAGCAATTTTAAGCTGCGTGATCTTTGAACCCCCTGCTTGGTTGTCTCTCATGAGGGCGTTTAGAAAATTCACGCCTCCTTCAAGCATGTGCATGTTCGTGGGGAAGCTGCTGTTTTTAAGAACGAGAGAACCGTGCCACACACGACTCAACGTCTGGGCGTATTCAGAAAGCGTGGTAGGCTTTTTAGAGTCTGTTTTGGACTTGTCCGTCTGCGAGTCAGGATCGCTCTCGCTTTTGCGGTGATTGCGATCGCGCTCGTCCTTTCTCGGATGCGAAGGTTCGTCCTGCGCAGGACGTTCGTCGCTGGAGTGTCTGCTGATGTCAGGCGTGTGATCGAGAGGTTCTGAGGTGGAGTCCGGGAGACGCCCGCGCCCCCTATCTGGACTGTCTTCAGGAGTAGACGGTGCCCCGCCTCTGAGTTTTGACCTTCCGCGTTCCTCAGCAGGACGCTCGGCGGGACTGAGGCTTCTCCGCTTGCGACGCTCCTCCCAGTTTTTCCCGCGGTCCAGTTCTCTGTCTTTTAGCCAGCGCTCTCTGCTTCGGCTACGACTGCGGCTCCGCTGCCTGACCCGGCCAAATGCCTCCGGGTTTGCTCGGCGCTCGAGGCCTTTCGGCGGACTCCAGTCCCGGTCCGAAAGGCGCTCTCGGTCTCGCTCTGTGAACAAGGGGTGTGAGGGTGAGCGAGCTCTCGCTCTCAGTTCTCGCTCCAGGCTGTGATGGCGTCCGTATCCGTCAGCTAGAACATCGTAATGTGGAGGCGGGAGCAAAGGCGGCTGGTATTGTTGAGGGTATGCCCTCGTCTCCTCAGCTTTAGCAAAATCCACACGCAGACGGCGATTCGGACCGCCCAGAGGGAAGCCGCGCATTTGCGCGCAAGCAGCCTGGGCTGCATCCAGGCTCTCGTAATGAATGTAAGCAAAATTATCTCCCTTCACATAGTCTATGGTGCGAATACTCCCAAAGCGATCAAACTCGCGGGCTAAAGCAGCCAGTGAGGTATTCGGGCCAAGCCCGCCCACCCAGAGTCGAGTCGTCGGATTTGCCTTCCCATATCCGATCTTAATTGGGTTGCCGTTAATCATACGTCCTTGCATGGCCACTTTGGCTCGGTGAGCCATATCCAAGTTTTGAAATTTAAGAAAAGCATAAGCACCCCCTTGTCCACGAGCGGGCCGCTTGATAACGACTTCCTCAATAATTCCATATTTGTCAAATCCTTGTCGTAGTTCCACCTCAGAAATATTATGATCCAAGTTGCCGATGAACAAATTCCTTGTGGCTCTCTGATCGTCCTCTGGTTTTAAGTCTTCCTCAGGAACCTGATACGCATATGCACGGCTTCTCTCCTCCAAAGCGCTGTAATAGTCCAAAACACGTTCCCTGCTGAGTCCCATGCCTTCAACATAATGCCTAGGTCTTATATCTCGAAGGGCACTACTTCCAGCACCCGGTGAAAGTGACCGCTGCCTGTAAGTGTAAGCAGCACTATGCAGAGACACATAACTCACATCTGGAGGCGTGACACTGCGACGCCGCATATACATGGGTTCAACTTTGAGTGGACGGTCATATAGCACCAACCTGGTTTTGGCATGACGCGCTTCCCGCGCGTTTTCCGTGTGTCTGAAGTTGACGTAGGCAATACGTCCAAGCTCTGGCGTATGAGACAGCTTGACGCTCACATCCCCGAACTTTTTAAACTCATGAAACAGTCCGTCCTCTACATGTTCATCAGAAAGCTGCGATCCAAGGTTGCTGATAAGTAGTGTCTTGTATTCTAGTCGTGCACCCACCGTGTCTGCAGATGGGGTCTTACCTTTAGGCAGGACTGATGTAGTTCGGAGAGGGGCTCGACCCAGCAGACCCAGTTCATGATGCGGGCGGTGATGCAGACTCTCTCTCTCCTCACGGACGCGCGGTTTTTCCCGCTCTCGGCTGCGGCTTCGTTTGTGATAGTTTCGGCTCTCGGCAAGCAGCAAAGCAAGCGGTGGGTTCGGTTCGCGCTCTCGGTCCCGTTCGCGGACGCGTTTGGCAAGCGTTCTGGACGGACTCGCGTCGCGCTCGGCCTGCCGCTTCATTTTACAGTGATGCTCCCGCCGCGAAAATATAAAATCAGCTCCGAGGTGAAATCTCACGGCTCCAAGAGATTTTGCACATCCGTGAGGAGGGTCTTAGCTAACGTTTGCACGTGAAAACGCTCGCCTGGATGTTGTATTTCACGGATAAAAATAAAACGACAAACATTAGCGTCCCCTCAGCTGCATCTATTCCGCCATCTTGGACAAAAGGAATGTGCGCGCTCCGCGAGAGGGAGGAGACTCTGCTGACGTCAGAACGCGTCGCGTGACGCTATTATAGCTGTGGAAAATCAATATTTACACTAAAAATAAGGTTATAAAAGCGAAATGTATTAATTCTGCCAATCTTATTCAGAAACAGCCGAGAAAAACACAGCTTTGTTTGAAATTGTTATCACTATCCTACTGCACAATAGCATACTGTTTGTTTAAATTGTGTGTGAAATAAACACATTTTTAAAAATGTGACCCTGGACCACAACACCAGTCATAAGGGTTATGTTTTTTTTAAATTGAGATTTATATATAATCTGAAAGCTGAAGAAATAATGTATTGTTTGTAAGGATAGGACAATATTTGGCTGAGATACAACTATTTGAAAACATGGAATCTGAGGGTGCAAAAAAATCTAAATATTTAGAAAATCAACTTTAAAGCTGTCCAAATGAAGTTCTTAGCAATGCATACTACTAATCAAAAATTAAGTTTTGATATATTTACAGTAGAAAATTTACAAAATATCTTCAGGGAACATGAAAAATCAATAATTTTGACCCATAAAGTGTATTTTTGGCTATTACTACAAATATACCTGTACTTCTTAAGACTAGTTTTGTGGTCCAGAGCCACAAATGTAGAAGGTTCTCTATTAAATAAATAAATACAACTATAAAAAAAAAAATAAAAAAATATATGAATTTCATATGACAATCCAAATTCTTTGCATGAACTTTAATGTACCAAAAGCTCTAATGTGATATACAAATACATGCAAATAGTACTGGATTATATAACCATATAAATCAATTAATTACCAATGAAAATAAATAGGTGTTTTGGCAGTCAAATAAATTTTAACTTCCTGAAGGAAATTTTACAAAAAGTGATCAAGATGAAGCAGGTACAATGTTAAATACAACTCAAACAGAAAAATAATAAACTAAAAAAAGGACAAGACCAATTTCTTTTCTTGTTTTAATGAAAAAGACAGTATAACTGTATTAAACATTTTACAGCAAAGTCCACTTAAACCCACGCATTTTGAAGATGAGACTCTCGCTCATTATATTTCATATAATGAGTCGACTAAGAAAGTCTATACCCTCAAAAAAAGAATAGAAAATGAAAATCAAACTAGGCAAAGGGTGTCAAAAACATTTCCCATAACATCAGGAGGCAAACATAGGTTGCGTTGGGTATTAGTCAGAACTAACACGTTGAAGGTTATAAATTAAAGGTTGTATTTTTATGAAAGTGTGTGCGTTTGGTTTCTTGATGTTTACCCCTGGAGAACATGGTAAAAGGACAACACAATGCAATCCCCACTGTTAGGTGGTCAGTCAGCTGCACAGCGCAAATCTTCCACCCTAAATGCCTTTGGCCGCTGCCTTGGTCCCATAATTCCCTGCGAGTTTACAGATCTGTCCGTGCCTTGGCTGCGTTGGGCGCATACTTGGGCATTAGCTCATTGATCTTGCGGATGAAGTCAGATTTCTCCACACATCCTTTGCAGGATTCGCCCCATTCCTCCAGAATTTTTTTGAGATCTTTCACTTTCAATTTCTTGAGGTCAACAGAGCTCAAGTCAACTTGTTTATCTAGAAGAAGAAAAATGAATTTAATGGCTTGCGGTTCTGTCACTGATTGAGTTTTAAATCAATAAATTTAGATAATAAAATAAATAAAATAAAAACATTACATTTAATTTAGAACTGCTTAAAAAAAAAAAAAAAAACATCAGTCCACCTAAAATACAATGGATATTACTCAATATATATTTGCCAGAGCGATAATTAGTCATCTTGGGCTTAAACAAACAGAATAATGAATATGATATGGTTACACATTTATATTGGTCAACCACTAGACAGATGCAATAAACAAACTTTTCAACTTACCATATTTCAGTTCACAGATTTGACTGTCCTTCTTTTTGAGCTTTTCACAAATCTTTTCCACTGGCACATGGTAACTCATTGGTTTGGAAACTTCATTAATTATCTTTGTTGCTGCATCACTTGTTGCGCCTATATAATAACACTGCACATGCAGAAAATATTAAAATCAGGTATAAAGCGAAAAATTATGCAAGATAAAAGGAACAGTTCAGCTGAAAATAAAAAACAATGCTAAACATGTACTCATTCTCAGGCCATCCAAGATGTATACGAGTTTGCTTCCTCATCAGATTTTGAAAAATTCCATCACTTGTTTACCAATGGATCCTTTGCAGTGAATGGGTGCTGTCAGTATGAAAGATCAAACAGCTGATAAACACATCACAATAATCCACAAGTAATCTACACCACCACAAAATCCATCATTAAGGCTAAAATACTTTCTCTAGTGAAAAATTTGTCTTGTCTGAATCAGAAGAGAAATATGCACAGATCAAACACCGTTTACAAGCGAAAACAGCCCAAAACAGCTTTACACAAATACGTTGGTGGATTTTGAGGTGAGAGGACAACAGGAGATGGACTTTTTTTTACTGGTGGAAGCATTATTATGGACTCACATTTTATCCAGAAGCAATGGTTTGAAGTTAAAATGCATTAATGATAGTTGTGTGGATTATTGTGATGTTTTTATCAGCTGTATGGACTCTCATTCTGATGGCACCCATTCACATCCACTGGTGAGCAAGTGATGTAATGCTACATTCCTCCAAATCTGATGAAGAAACAAACTCATCTTCGTCTTGGATAGCCTGAGGGTAAGTAAATTCTGAGCAAATTTTCATTTTTGGGCGAACTTAGGAAGACTTACAAATCGGTTTTCTTTTCCTTTGGCCTCTTTGCAAGATTTTAGAAGAGCTTTTTCGATGGAGTCACTGCTGAACTGGACTTCGTTGTCTTGTAGCGTCTGGTAAAACCGTTCAAGAAAACCCACACAGACTGCAATGCAAAAATCATGCTTCTGTTAAATAAAATTAGTTACATTTATGAAATGTACAGCATTATACCATTCAATTATTAATTTATTGACCACTTTATAAACAGAGGAGTATGAAATTATGACCAAAGTGAAATTTGAACAGATATGACGAAGTGCTTATTTACATGGACTTCTGATAATATTACATAATATGATAATATTACATTACATTATGTAATTGACTGCTTACAGTATAAAGAAAGTAGTGTCCAGGTGACCTAAATTACAAAATTACATAAATAGATGTCTTTAAATCTCTAAGGTATAACACTTTATTACATAGGCCTACTGTATTAAAAATTCTGCATATAAATATACATTATTACAATGCAGTGTAAAATACGTTTAGCCTAACAGCACCTTAAAACCTAAAAAAAATTACTAATGATGCAATAATTGAAGTAGCTAAAGAAAACACATGAACACGAATGAACCTACTAAAATTAAAGTAACCTAAATGAACTCAATATACAGCATAAACCACAGAAGATTAATAAAAACGCAGATGTGAGATGCTTTTGACAGGAAATGTGTGTCTTGCACATGTTTATACTATGAACATATTAATCAAACTCACCTTCACACTCTCCATCCTTCAAAGCTTCAGTGTAGCTCGGCACCAGCGCCAGGGCCAGTGCCACAGAAAGCCCACTTAAATATATCATCCTAAAACCACTCAAACGTGTTTAACTATTTAAATACGCTAAGAAAAGTGCTAAACTTGGTTTTGAACGATCATGCAAGATACCGGCTCGACAACGCGCAATGTACCTATTCAACAGCGCTTCCTATTGAAAGATCCCGCCCATTCTCACATCTGATTGGTCGCCGTTCCACTCTTCGCACGTCTATTGGCTGGCCCGTGACGTCGCAACACGCACTCGTTTCTGAATGGATGTGCAGCGTTCATCCAAGGAGTGAGTCCAGTTGGCGGCCTGTGATTGGTTATGAAGGTGAATTCTGTTGGTGACGATTTACGGGTTGATGACGCGTTGGTTGCACCAGCGCCAAGTTTGTAGTTCTTTGTCATCATTGACTTATGTTTGACTGTGACATTTCTTCACAAAACAAGTACTGTGGCAGTCAGAAGGCAATACCATGGTATGTTGGTTTCAAACACCTGAATTCAACTCCAAAATCGTTATATTTCTGCTGCAGTTCTTTAAACAATTCCTTAGCCTTCATTCAGGATTGACTGTATAATGAATATAGATATTAAAGGAAAACTCCACTTCCAGAACAACAATTTACAAATAATTTACTCACCCCCTTGTCATCCAAGATGTTCATGTCTTTCTGTCTTCAGTCGTAAAGAAATTATGGTTTTTGAGGAAATAATTTCAGGATTTTTCTGCATATAATGGACTTAAATTGTGCCCTCGATTTTGAACTTCCAAAATGCAACTTCAAAAGGCTCTAAACGATCCCAGCCGAGGAAGAAGGGTCTTATCTAACGAAAGAATCCTTACATTTTTTTTTTTGAAAAATACAAATTTGTTTACTTCTTAAGCACAAAAGCTCGTGTAGCACAGGCTCTGGGATGCGCATTCTTCAATGATTTGTTCATTTTGAACGGATCTTTAATGTGACTTGGGAAGAATGAGTCGACTCGGGGAGTGATTCGTTCAGTCGTGCATTTGCAGCATCCTATCAGGTTCTGTACTGGAATTAGTTCACCTCTTTCGAGTCTTTTGGTATTTCGAGTCATTCGTTCATCTTACGGGGCTGTCACGTGATGAACGAACAACTCAAACCTGAAAACTTGTCAGATAAGAGGTGAGCTAATCATAGACTAAACAATGAACACGTAACATTTTAATTACATTTTGCTAAAATGAATGAAATGACTTGAAAAAAGATTCGTTCATTTTGCTGAACGAGACTCAAAGGTCCGAGTCAAATGATCCGAACTTCCCATCACTACTACGAATCACTTCTAAGTTCATCGTCTGTGTACTCCGGCTCAAAAAGGTAGAGTCTGGTGAAAAACTCCATCTTATTTTCTCCTACAACTTCAGAATCGTCCGACATCGTTGTACCTTTTTGTTTGTAAACAGCGTTTGACTTACTTGCACTTTCTTAGTCTTTGCCCGTTCCCTTTGTAAACACTGAGTCTGTAGTTCTGCGTGACCTTTCGACGTGATTCAATAGTACGTAGCGTCGTGAACGCGCATATCAGAGCCTGTGCTACACAAGCTTTTGTGCTTAAAAAGTATACAAATTTTTATTTTTCCAAAAAAATGGCCGATCGTTTTGCTAGATAAGACCCTTTTTTCTCAGCTGGGATCATTTAGAGCCTTTTAAAGCTGCATTTAAACTATATTTTGGAAGTTAACTGTTAACTAAACAGTTAAACTGGTTAAACTATGGCTAGTTTTGCAGAACCATGGTTAATGTATGATTACCATTTAATAACCATGTTTTTTTGGTTTTATTTGTAGTAAAACCATGGTTTATTTTTGTATGGGCAAAAATGATAACTATAGCTAGCTCAAACTGTAACTATAGAATCTGCACCATTAAACAATAACATTGTTTATTACAAACATAACTGTGGGGTCTGCCATGTTAAATACTCAAGCGCTTTAAAGACAGATTCTGATTGGCTGTCAATGTTTTTATTTTTTTTATCAGTTGGGAAAAATTGCTATGAAAGTGATTCTGATATTGTATCTGATATTGAACTACTTTATTTAGTTAGTTTTAAAGTGATTTTTTAAAACTCTGATTATAGCTATCATCTGATCTTTCTAATGGTATAGCCTATTGAAGCTTGTTTCCACCAAATAAAAGAAAAGTTAATAGCATTTTTTCTTTTATATATATATAGAGAGAGAGAGAGAGAGAAATGCAGAATTGTGAGAAAAAAGTCAGAATTGCGTGATGGAAACTCAGAATTGCGAGATATCTCTCAGAAATGCAAGTTTATATCACACATTTCTCTGAAAAATCAATTATGTAAATATTTTGTGTAAGGGTAGTTGACAAATAGGTAGTAAAAAAAAAAAATATATATATATATATATTCAGGGGTTGGACAGTGAAACTGAAACACCTGGGTTTAGACCACAATTAGTATGCCGTTTGGCCTCCTTTTGCAGCCAATACAGCATTATTTCATCTTGGGAATGACAAATACAAGTCCTGCACAGTAGCCAGAAGGATTTTGAGCCATTCCTTTCGCAGAACAGTGGCCAGGTCACTATGTGATGTTGGTGTATGAAAACATTTCCTGACTCGCTCCTCCAAAACACCCCAAAGTGGCTCAATAATATTCAGATCTGGTGACTGTGCAGGCCATGGGAGATGTTTAACTTTACTTTCATGTTCATCAAATCACTCTTGTCACCAGTCTTGCTGTGTGTATTGGTGCATTATCATCCTAATACACGGCACCACCTTCAGGGTACAATGTTTGAGCTATTGGGTGCACAAAGTCAACCTTCACACTCTGCTCTTATTGGTGGAATGTGCGATCAGTAAAGACTGGCCACCAGGCTGCAGAAATATAGCCATGAAACCTCCAACACTATATTGGCCAGTGTTTCAGTTTCATTGTCCAACCCCTGTATATACAAATATATAAAAGACCATTTTTGAAGAAAAAATGCATATTTTAATGTACTGTGAAGTCTGATATCTGAGGAAATATAAAGGGTCACTAATTTAATCAATTCTTTTTTAACATTTTTACTGAACAGTACCATATATTTTTCCTATGGTGTGACACAGCAAAAATTAAGGAAAAAAAAAAACAAAAAAAAAAAAAAAACTTGTAATAATAAATAAATAGCATGACAGAGATTTATCTTAATTGTTAGACACTTATTTTCATCTAGTGTTATTTATTTAATAACAATATTATTATAATTAGGATAATTTTTTTTCCCATGATTTGTTGGACAATTTCAAGACAAACTTTGACAACAAAAAAAACGTTGCTGTCATCTGCATTTTTTTTTTTTTTGGAGATAGGACAGAAATAAAGTATTTCTATTGAATTTTGAACTTCAAAGGAGAAAGAAAGTTTAATTTTGATACAAACAATGTCAACATGTTTTTAAACAAAACAAAAAAAATTATTTTCATCAATAAAATTCAGTCTCTTAGTCAATCAGTATGTTACTGAAACTCCTCTGGCCCCCCTGCTGCATGTGCGGCACAGCTAAATATGATTGATATTCAAACTATATTCATTAAGATGTGAATGATTTTTTTTCCAAGTATATGGCTTCTCTTTTTAAGGCATCATTTTCCTCTCTTCTGGTAGATCCCTGTTCGTTTTCTGTCCATATTTCTGTGTCCTCCCTGTTCCACTAATTTCTTTCCTCCAATTCTTTCTGTTTCAAAAACAAAGTATAAAATTTTATGCATATTTTCATGACACTTCATAACAGTACAAGTTTTCTGCAAAAACACCAGAAAATAGTTTAATTAATGAAATTATTACCTTAAAGAACACTGAAAATATCAATAAATAAATAAATAAATTAAATAAAAAAGGATCTTATTTAATTACTTAAAATGCTTGTCCTTGTCCTCTGGTGTGACATCTTTGTCCTGTGGTGTGACAGTACAGGTGTCACACCGGTGGACATTATGTGTCACACCATGGGACATTTCAGTCTTTTGTGTCAATTAATGATCTTGTTATTCCGAGCTAACTTGTCATTATTGGTTAGCAAGACACATTTGCATACTTTACAGTGATTATATAATTTAACAGTTTTTAATAAAAACATATAATTTAGGGGTGTCGCACCAAAAGACAACAAAACACAACACTTTTGTAGTGGTTCCAAAAATGCTAAATATTTGATCAAATCTGAGACAAAAATTTAACGTGCACATTTTTCTCTGGAATTGGCCAATTTAAAATCAGGATATGGTGTCACACCAGAGGACATGGTTTTCAAAGACAAAATCTATCAAGTTCCTACGCTTTTAGAAATATATGGATGAAAAAAAAAGAGAAAAAGATGGTCATTTACTAAAATAGACGTACAATTATGCCAGAGGTATTTATTAACATTTTTATGCTTTTCTTTTTAAAGTATAAAAGTTTTTACTGAACCATGCTTCAGACAGTCACACCAAAAGACAATTTTGGCTCAAAAATGTAAAAAAAAACAGTGGAATAACCCTGCAGATTTTATAACAACAGGTCCATGTAGGACAAAGAAATGTTTAACAATATACTGAATTTTAAATAACGACAATATTAATTATATTCATTTTCATATTGTGGGACAGTTTGTGATTGTATACTGAGAATTTACACTTTCTTCCAAAGTCCTTTCAAGAACTTACTGTCACTGTACAAAAAAAAAGAAACTTAAAATTTAAGTAACACTCAATCACACCTCCAAGTAAAGAGAGGAAGGCAAATATCAGTCGATAAAACATTATCTTTAATATTAGGCATTATTAATGAATTACACGTCACAGCGGTTAAGTGAGTAGGAAAAAAAATGTGTGTATTTACATCTAAAATCCACACCACATTTATTCATGCTAGCACAATATATACAGAAAAAATACTTTGAGAATACTTGTACAAAGGTTTTCGTAGTTCTGCATGGTAAAACAAAACGCTCTTCAGATTTCAATGCAAAATACACAAAATAACTGTAGTGATTAGGCCATTGAAAGAGTTTTTTTTTTCTTTTTCACGTTCGCAGTTTAGTTTTAAAAACACATTTACATCAGAAAGTACAAGGCAGACAATTAATCTCAGTCTATACATGATTTGTCCCTCTTGACCATATAAATACAAAGCTTTTGAAGGATTATATACACAAAATAAAGCCAAACATGGTGTGGTACGAACTGTAATGCAGACCAGAGCGTTTAGTATCCATCTTTACTTAGTTTTTCATATGTACAAAGACAAAAAAAAGTTTTCCCTTATCTGTTGCTCATTTCATCCTCATTTCCAATATATGGCGATCAATCCTTTCAGCAAAATACAGGAAAATAAATCAAATATTTCATTAGCAAATCACACTTATCGCTGCATACATGAACAGAAGTACTGATCTGGTATTGAATTATAGATGCTGATCAGGGCAACCTCATTATGTAAAAAATAAAATGTCACCCTCAGTCTAAAACTCTGAATCCAAAACTGTCGGTTTGCCTCCACGGAAATATCAAACATGTAAAATATGTACACTAGTTTTTTTTGTTTTTTTTACATGGTTGCTTGTGCCAAATGAGTAACCTTCATTTGATGTGATTATAATATGTTTTAAACTTGTTTTTTTTTTTTTTTTTGCTTGGATATGCAAGCAAAATTATAATGGTGAATGAATACAAGACACACAGTATCCATCAGTCCGTATTTACATGCAAAATGTCTAGAAAGCCATAATAAGAAATGCTCAAAACAATAAATATTAATGCTTTTTAGTTCATCAGTGCTAATATTCACAAAACGGGCCGTCGCGTATACACTCTCTCTTATAACACTCGATCTTTGCATAGATTCCAGTTCCTTCCCTGATCACTCAATATTTAACGTGTATAAAAATGATTTATCAACCTTCAGATATTAAGGTCAATATTAATAATTATTAATAACTCATCAGTTATATATAAGTGTGTTGGAGACACAACACACTTGCTTCATCATTATATGTCTATAATTAAGTAAACAAAATAAGTGTAATAATAAATAATAGTCTACAAATGCATACCATCACCAGTTACCTAAGTTTTACTTCAGGAGGAAATGCATACAAATGAATAGACAGAATGGAATAACAATTGCAATGTCTGATTAAAGGAAAACTGATGGGAATATTATTAATGTAATGAATGGGAGATTCCTACATGTACAGAAGTTTCATCTATCAAAACATTGCGTGTTTTTGCTTTCTCCAGCCATTAAAAGGCCTTTAAGTGATGAACTATGAGTCATATCAGCCATAAAGATAACATGCAATTCCCTCTGCACATATCTGGCCATGAATAGCAGTCTTCATATTAAAAAAAAAAAAAAAAATCACACAGAAATGCCTTAAGTTCACCTAAAACTTGCCTTTTGCTTTTGGGATTCTTAAAGTATTAAGGTTGAAGTACACTTCATACTACGAGGAGCCTTAACTATATACTTTGTGTGAAAATGCAGTCACAACCAATCAGAATCTAGCTTTTAGTGTTTTGGACCAGTGAGATTTCACTGTGGGCGGGGCTAGCCAGCATGACACAAACTGACTAACAAACTAAGATAAACATTGAAAATATAGATTTTACCACTTGTCGCTTTATTGGATGCATGTTCTTGCTTTCCTTTGGAAAATGATCGATCCCATGTTTTATAAATAGTTTATCCCAGACTCAGTATGCTGCGTGTATAATTAAGTTTCACATGACATGAAATGCTAGTTAATGATGTTGTGGATGAAGATGTGTAGATATACAGTACAAGCAATATCTCAACCAGACCCTCCCTTCAAGTGATGTAGGCTAATATTATCACCACCACTGAAGAGAACATGCACGTTGTACATAAAAATTAGCTTTTTAAATAACACATACTTTCAAGTCGTCAGAAGTTAATATGCGAACAACATCAGGTACCGAATTTGCATCAATCAGCAGCTGAAAGACTTTTCAAAGTCGCTCAACTCACATAAAACACACTCGTGAACCGTGCCTCCTTTCCACCTTTAAAAACGTGATATAATCTTCCATAGCAATATAGTATATGATATAATCTAAGCTGTATTTATTCTAACTCTCTTGTATTTGTCATACTATACAATTATATTAAAGTCTTGGAATTGTATAACAGCTCTATCTAAAAATATACTTCTTTATGAAAACTGTCAACTCAGAGGAACGGAAATCAATTCCCAAAGGAACCTACTGAGACCAAAAGCCGCTTTACCGTGAGGAGACATCTGTGAAATGGCTTTGATTTAACAGCGCTTTGGCTGTTGTGTTATTAGCGTAACGGGGTAGTAGCGCTCAGAGTGGCTGATTTGCTTTCGCAGCACGACAATATTGTGGGTGTAATGAGGCTTTACGAAGATTGTAAAAGCCTCTTACTGTCACATCAGTGCAGATTCTCTCTGAGGAGAAGCTTCCCGCAACCGTGCAGGAGGTAGCAGACGTTCTGTTAAGTGTTTTTAGGTCTGTAATGAAGTGTTAGCATGTTATATCATCTGCTGTGTTAATAAATCCATGTCTGAGGCTTCTGCATTGGATTGGGAAGTATGTGTTGTCAACTTCTTTAAAGATCATCTGAAATCCACCCTTATGTGGGCTAGCAGATGCTAATCAACTTGATTTTTCGATTTTAGCCACTAAGGAACCACAGATCCACTTTTGCTGGTACTTTCTAAATTATTTTTAAATAATTTATCTAAAAAACAGACAAAACTACGTTTTTTGGTGCTCCAAGGTTAAGCGCTAAAGTGCAACCCAACCAGAACTGAAGTCTATTGGTAAGGTTTGTCAACCTTACTCTTTCTAAAGATGTATGGTGCCAATAAAAACTATCGTAATGATGATTATGAAGTGTTAACGAGTTGTAGACAAGAGGTGTATCTATCTATGAGGACATGAAACGCTTGGATCTGGTACACCTGAAAACCACCTGAATCTGATTTTGTGCTTCCTGTTTCATCTGAAAGATTTTCGTTTCTTTACAACTTTCGGGATTCTTACAATATCAATAAACTGATACTAAAGAGGGGAAGTAGCTTGGGCTCTACAAGCAGTTTGAACTCAAGGTTCCTGCGCAACTCCCAATCAACAACCACTAAGCACAAAACAAAAAGTCTCACTAGCATGTAGAATCTCAGCAACATGTCAAGCACTTCTTAATAGGTTTCAAAGACCTACACTGGATACATGGGAAGTAAAGTAGAGGACCAAACCCAGTCATTTCTTGGAACTCTCCCAAAACCCAACCACCTATCACATCAAAGCCAACAGTCCAAGCTGAAGCTTGTTCTTCATCTACTCTTCACTGATGCCATGTTCCCAGGCCACCTTGGCCTGCTCCTCCTTGTTAGTGAGCAGAGGCTGGGAGATCTTGCGGGGCATTGGCCTTGGAACCGGCCTCAGGTCCTCCTCAGGGATACACCCTTCCCTCAGGTAGGGTTTGGGAGGCAGAGCAGGTGGAGGCTCATGGTGGTGATAGTGTGGGTGGGTGATGTGTACTGCATGTGGATGGTGATGGTGGAGATGGAGGTGATGATGGTGGTGCCCATCGGTGGGCATCCCTGGGGTTACGCCCAAAGGGGCTGAGTGACTACGGCAAGGAGCGGGCTTGAGAGGATCCAGAACTTCAGGCTCGGAGACACTGTAGCGTACAGGGAGGTAGGGACTCTCGGCTTCCTCCGTGTCCGTGGTCCAGGCCTGGCTGCTCGGCATCGAGTCCAAGGTGTCGGCTCGAGCCGGAGGCTCGGAGGAGGACTGGGCGAAGTTGCTCTCGCTTAAGGAGGAGACGCCACTGCTGGCGCTGCCGGACAAGGTAGAGTTACTGCCATCCAGGCCCGATTGTGGAC
Organism: Labeo catla; assembly: GCA_012976165.1. Taxonomy (NCBI): domain Eukaryota; kingdom Metazoa; phylum Chordata; class Actinopteri; order Cypriniformes; family Cyprinidae; genus Labeo; species Labeo catla. The sequence continues at coordinate 28,605 of VONZ01001847.1, forward strand.
TGGTGGGTGAGGCAGGTATAGGGTGCAGGGGCGACTGGTGAGGAAAGGTAAACAAGGTGTTTATATGCAATATATTGCATTAAAACCTTTTCTGTTGCAATGTTCAAACGTAAGACCAGTAGGATGACATTAAGAAGACCTAAAAACAAGGGTGCCCAATCCATCTCCTGGAGAACTTTCTTCATGCAGACTTTAGTTCCATACCTGCTCTAGTACTCATTATTGTTTACCTACAGGGGTTGGACATTGAAACTGAAACACTGGCCAATATAGTGTTGAGCCACTTTGGGGTGTTTTGGAGGAGCGAGTCAGGAAACGTTTTCCTCCACCAGCATCACGTAGTGACCTGTCCACTTTTCTGCAAGAGGACAATGGTTCAAAATCCCTATGGCTACTGTGCAGGACTTGTATTTGTTATTCCCAAGATGAAATGATGCTGCATTGACCGCAACACCATACTAATTGTGGTCTAAAACCAGGTGTTTCATTGTCCAACCCATGTATATTTTGTCTAATTCGCCTGGTATCCACCTTATTTTTGTCGTAAGAGTGGGCGTGGCCATTCGTACATTTTATGGGTCTTTATGGATCCACAAATGTAGAAGTATTTACCGTTTCGGGAAACCGAAACCTACCAATTTCATCCTACTGGTCTCCAGAGAAAATACAACCCAATCACATACATACACAATACAAACGTACAATAACTGCACTACTGATGCATACATATACGAATGCACATGAAACAATTACAATATGAACCCATAACACTTAGCATCTTAGGGACACCAACAACTCCCAAACACCAAAAATATCCAGAACCAGACTCAAGTACAGTTCGGCTCAGGGTGTTTTGACTGGGGGACATCCGAGGTCAAAAGGACGTCTTGGAATGCTAGTGTGGACATGCATGACGAGGACTAACAGGACACATCTAGGCGGAGGATACCTTTCTTAAAGAGCGCGCGGGGAGAGCTGGAGGGAGTTCGTTGATCTGGTGGTGGAAAGCATCAAAGTGCATCGAGAAGTGTCCTAAAGGGGAGACACAGTTGGACAGAACCAGGGTTGGAAAGAGCACACGCCGGTACACACTTGCGCGCAAACACACGTCGACATGCGCATTCACTCAGCAAGCACTATGAAGGATTGTTTCTGAATGGGTGGGAAAGAAGGAATGGGGAGCAATGGATCAGCAAAGGATCAAATGTGGGAAAAACTACTGAAATGAAAGAGAGGATGCTACACTTCCAATGTAGGGAGGGTGAAAGGGAGCATGCTACATTTGGACAGTTGACGTGAAGTGTAATATTTCTGTAATCAAATTAAAATGGCAATAGCAATTTAAGCTAAGAGATGTGATTCAACTACGTCCCTCAAGATGCAGCAACAGCTGTTTAAAACACAGGAGGATGTTTAATGAAGCCAAGTCCAATCTAACAAAGATTCCACTAGAATTCGACAATGTGAAAAAAAATTTAAGCAGGGATCTTTTGATTTCTTCTATTGGTTTCATGTTTTCATAAATTCCTCCAAATAGTCCATGCACACCTTGGCAAATAGACGTTCCAAACATCTGTCATAATCAGCTTGTGTAGCTGAACAGATACATTGTGGTACTTCATCATGCGTAGAAGATCCTCCAAGATTCATCTTTCAGGACATTCCAACAGTAAAAGGAATGGTTTCATGAAATGTCTTTCTTTGCACTGAAACCTTTCCTCAAAGATATTGTTGTTTCTTACCGGGAGGGAGGGTGCGGGGGGGAACGGGTGGGGCCATCACACTCCCGACATGAGCAGAGAGGAACGGCAGAGTGTCCCTGGTGCCACTGTCCAAACTCCAGCTGCTGGGAGCTGTCAACACTGCCAGAAAGAACAAAGACCATCATCACTATACATATCATCACTGACCAGCTGGATCCTCATCTGAAGGTCAGATACCTCAGGAATTCCTGCTTAAAATGTTGACGCTGGTAATCCAACTGGCTGCTAATCTAGCAGCCAAATTGAGAAATGAGACTTTCTCAGCAAACCTTTACAAAGAACCAGTTGTACTGAGTTGGAGAACATCATGCATGATGGTAAGCTAGCCAAACTAGCACTAACCAGCCTTGAAACATGTTTGGTTTATCAAACATTAGCTTAACAAACAAGACTTCCTTGGTAAGCCTGTTTTACCAAGAGAGCTGTTCTACTTCAGAATCAGGCTTCAGCAATATAACTAAACAAACATCTTGGTGAAGATGGTTTACCAAGGAAGTCTTGTTTTCTGAGTTGGAACTAGTAAACTGCATTGTTAAGGTTTCTGACCAATCTGAGGGAACTGTGGGACTGTGAAGGAATAGAGGGATACAGTGGGTTCAGAGAATCATACACACCCAGTCATACCTTTATCAGCCACAGAGAGATTGGGGTCACTGCAGGGTTTGCAGGGACCAATGACCTGATGGTAAAGAGCCCTCTGATGGTTAGTAGGCTGGTGAAAAATTCAAAAGAAAAAACAATGTATTTTAATATGACATTACTGCCATCATCTTACCATTAAAACAGTCAATTCCTGGCAGAGTCTACTGGATTTAAAAAAATCAAGTTAGCTGTGTCTTGTGGTAGACGCACCTGTCCATTCTCGGTCATGTTGGGGTACATGGCACTGCTGGGACGGTCCCTGTGTGGTGGTAGGAGCATTAACATCTCTCGGTTGTGTCTGTATCTGTCAGGTAGTGATGGGGACCCAACTGGAGAGAAAGTAAATAGAACTTCTCTCATTTTTAAGTTTTTTTTAAGCCGAGAAAAGCCATCTTTCAACTGAGCTGTTCTTCTGAGTTAAGCTAAAAGCACTAAGATTCCTGACTGTCACCACGGTAAGTTAATGTTCAAATGACAATAGATTAGTTCTCAAACACTGGTTGGGAAACACTCGGGGCAAAACCTGGAGTTGTTATGAAAAGTGGCACTTACCTCTGATGCTGCCGTGCCCTGAGTTGATCATCTGAGACGGAGCTGAATGCGTCGAGCTCAGACTGGATGATGATGGACTGGGCTGAAATGTTACAATGGGCAGGAAAACAGTACTTTAAAGATTAGATACAGTGTTCTTGTCGTTATGCAGTCCCCCTCTGTAAAAAATTGCATTCCCGGGGGAAAATACAATTTTTTTTGGTGGGATTCCCCTGGTACAATTCGCAGCTAAATATCATGTTATTGGGGTTGCTTCAACCTGCAGACATGAAAAACAACCCATGGCTCTAGGGTTCTGCTAGGCAGTTGCTTAGGAGTTGCTAAGTAGTGCTAGGATGTTAGGTAGTTTCTAGGTTGTTCTAAAAGTTTGCGGTGCTAGGGTATTGATACGTGGATGTTAGGGTGTGCTGAAAGGTCAACAGGCAATTAATAGGTGATGTGTTGTTTCTAAGGTGTTGCTAGGCAGTTGCTTGGGTATTGCTATGCAGATGTTAGGTAAAGCAATGTTAGGATGTAGTTAGATTGTTTATGAGAACTTTGCTGGGATATTGCTAGGTAATAGGTGGTTGCATGTTTACTTGCATGAGATATTAAGACATTGCTAGGATAGCATAGATGCTTGGTAGAGTGTTAGCAGTGCTATGCAGTGCAGTGCTGTGCTAGCATGTTATGCAGATGCTAAGATGTTAGGTTAGGTGGTGGCTGGTTAGTAAATGTTGCTAGGTGGATGCAAGGTTTCTGTGGTGTTCTGGGTAATAACCAAGGCATTACTAGCTAGGCATTACAGCAGTGGTTCTCAATTCCAGTCCTCGTGCCCCACCACTCTGCATATTTTGCATGTTTCTCTTAGCGCACCTGATTCTGATATCCAGCTTGTCAGAATTGAGCTCCGTGCATGAACTGTGTTCCGATTGACATGGTATTCATACATAGTATTCATTGTTCCCTACTCCCTGAGCAGGGGAAATCCATTGAAGTTTACTTCACTTCGGAACATTTATTCATGGACTGCGCCATGCCGCTGCCTGCAGCGTCTTCACACACAGACGAATCTTAATAGAGAAGTGTGTAGTGTGACATAAATGAATCTGTAAATAAATAAAATTAAATTCATGTCTTTAATGACTGTTAAATGGAACATATATGCTTGCTTCAAACTGGAATCATGACGGAAAATCCTGTGATGTCCACTTCGCAGGACACTTACGTTCCAATAGAACAAATGTTGTACGTGATAAGAGATACGTACAAAATATGCAGAGCGGTGGGGCGTGAGAACTGGAATTGAGAAACACTGCTTTACAGGTAGTTGTTAGGCTATTCTGAGTGGTTACTGTGATGTTGCCAAGTGGTGCAGCGGTACTGACAGGTTACTACAAGTTGTTGCTACTAAGAGAAGAATAAGTGGAGTCTTCTAAGAGGTGGCTAGTGCACTGCAAGGCGGCAAGTGGTTCTAGTGTAACGGAGGTCAACTAGAAAGAGCTGTGTAGGTCAAACTCACCCCCGGTCTAAAGAGGCACATTAGTGACTGGCGCTAGAGGCAGCCATCTTTAGCATCCTTGTTAGTGTGCCCACCTTCCATGCTGGAAAGGCTGGTTCGAATCCCATTCAGGGCTACGTTTCCAAAAATCATTTCTAGCTAACTACGGTCACAAGTTCTATTGAACTCTATTCAATTGTGCGTTTCCCAGAAATGCTTTTGGGGTGTTTCCCAAAAGCATTTCTTGCTAACTATGGCTGCAAGCTCCACTGAATTCTACTAGTTACGAGGGAACTTGCAAACATAGTTGCTTTTGGAAAACGCACCCCAGAGCGGGTTTTAGTATAACCGGAGGGATTACGCTGGTGCCGTGACCCGGATGGAAGTAAGGTTTAAGGAGGTGAGGGTAATGGAGGCCAGCTAGTAAGAGCTAGAGGCTGCAGTTTTAGTGTCCTTGTTAACGCACCCACTTCCGATGCTGGAAAAGGGGGTTTGAATTCTGCTCTGAGTGGACTGAGTAGAACTTAGGGCTTATATTGGTGCCATGACCCAGATGGGAGTGAGGTTAGGGGGTGATTGTAACGGAGGCCAACGGCTGTTGTTGGTTTGATCCCACTCAGAAAGAGTTGAGTAGAACCAGAGGGGATACGCTAGGATATTCTAGATGTATACTTTGCTGCTTAAATGAATGCTAGAGTGTTTTATTTGGTCCCTAGAGTGTGCTTGTACACTATATGTGTGTATTATGAACTCATGTAGCTCACCTGCATGCGGTAGAGGTCCTCTGGGTGCTCCATCATACTGTCTGTTAGGATGAGCAGGTTTCCCGTCTCACTGGAGGTGTGAGAGGAGAGAGAAGAGGAGGAGTGGCGGACAGAGCCCAACACATTCAGAGGGCTAGAGATAGATAGAGAGGCAAAGAGAGACAAGGGGAGGGAAGGATAGGGAATAGAGGGATGGAAAAGAAAAGCAGAAGTGGAGAACAGGGGAACGCATGCATGGATGAGGAAAATCAATCAAGATGAAGAAAAGAGAGATTGTAGGGTGGTAGAACACAGGCAGCCATGCAAGTATGAACAAAAAAGTAGGAGAGAGACAATAAACAAGAGAGAAAGGAGTATAAAGCATGCACATAGAAAGATGTCAAACATATGTAAGGAAAAGTGACAGAAGAGAGAAAAGGAGAGAGAGGAACAAACAGAGAGAGACATGAGAGAGACGTGGTGGAGCTGAAGCTAGTGTGTTCAGGGTGGGCAGCATGAGCGCGTACGCGTGTTTATGAGGAATACACGGTCAAGGAGTGTTTGTGAAGAGAGAGGAAGGGCTGTGTCTACAGAAAGCAGGAATCTCTGTCTATAATACACATACATGTGTGTATAACACACACTGATGACAAATTCACTATAATGCAGTATGAGGTGCCTTACAGGAAATAAGTATTTAAATGAAACAAATATGGAATGAACATTTGGGAATATACAAAATAAAACCCTGAATATACATACAAAGTTTGGGCTAAGGTTATAGGGATAGTTCACTGCAAAAAACGTGAACACTCGTACGACACTTAGTGGACTTCCAAATATGGATATTTTTCTTACACAAATGCATCATTCAGAAGACCTTTATTAACCCCCCCCCCCAAAGCCATGTGGAGTACTTTTTATGATGGATGGATGCACTTTATTGGACTTCTAAATCTCAACACCTATTCACTGCCATTGTAAAGGTTGGAAGGGGCAGGACATTTATTAATATAACTCTGATTGTATTCATCTGAAAGACGAAAGTCAAATACACCTAGGATGGCTTGAGGGTGAGTAAATCATGGTGTAATTTTCATTTTTGGGTGAACTATCGCTTTAAAAATAGTTTCTGTTAATTGAAAAAAAAATGCTTAAATAAAATGAAATCTTAGATGAAAAATGTACATTTCATAACATGAAAACAAATAAACACACATGCACACAAAAATTACATGAAATTTCAAATTAAAGCTAAATATAAATAAATAAAAATATTTAAAATATTAACAAATACTATAATAGCATATAAATAATATTAAATGACAATGGTTTGCACACTTTTGAGTAAAATTATTAGACAAATAAATATAAAAATGTATTTTTAAATGTACATTTTAAATGGGCAAGCTGGATAGTATGTATAATTATTTTTGATTTAAGAAAGAAGGGTGAAAAAATAAATAATGAGTAAGAAATAAAGAATGAGTAAACTTCAGACTGGTTAAGTAGAAAAAAATCTGAATATATATATATATATATATATATATATATATATATATGAACAGTTCATATTTTCTTTTTGGCACCTCATAATGCTATTATTGTGTATCTCATAACATATTTATAGTGCTATTAAGCTAGTATAACTCAATAAATAAAAAACACTTACGTATATTAAGTATGTGTATCTGTGTTGTGCGACAAATACTACAGAAAATAACTCTGACTCTCACATCAAATTGCATTTACAGTCACGTTGAAACTTGAAACATTCCTTTCATTCATACAGCATGTTGTTTTCTTGTTCTAATGCATACTTGGGCTCATTTACAAAGTTTACATATAATATATACATGTGTGTGCACGCGTGACTGTGTCTGTACAGGTGGACTGACCTGTGCCGATGCATGAGCTTGATACTTTCAGGACTCATGGGACTGTGGGTGGCGAGGATGCCGCGTGGGGTGCTGGACCCTGAGCATGCCGGACTCAGCTTATCCAGCCCGGGCAGGCCCTGCAGGGCCACATAGAAACACTACTCTGAATATCCACACTGTCTGCACTCATGCCAGCACATATTTCATACAGCACGCCAGTTTACCTTACAAAAAACTACTTTAGACATTAAATCTGTGCAAAGAATAAAGTGAGAGAAGCAATGTTTTTTCAAGACCCCAAGAAATACATTCAAAAGTGCAGTTTTCTATCTTGTATTGACATTTCCTTTTCAAACAGAACGTTTTGTGGGTGGGCAAGATATATTGAAAAGCCTTGGTTGTACCAAGTAGGTTACATCACAAGTGCAATTAGCATATTTTAATTCTAGAAGCATTTGATTGGACAAATACTTTGAAACGCCCATGAGTGAAGTCATAAAACTTTAATGCTCGCTTGAGAAAGCCTCACTATAAAAGATTTTAGATAAAAAAGTAAATCTAAAAGTTACATAAACAGTAATCTAAAAGTAATCTAAAAAGTAGTCAGAATACATGACCTAAATTTTTCATCATGTAATCGGTAATCAGTAACAGACTACAATTCGTAAGTAATTTACTCAGCTCTGCATGTTGGTAGAGTGTCTTATGCTAGTTGCTACGTTTGACAGATAAGCCAACACAATTACAATAAAACTAAAATAAATTGTGATTTATTGGGATCTTTATCTGAATTTTGCTTTATTGGGGTAGAAAATGAATGAGCAAATTAGGGCTGCCCCGTAACAGTCAACTAACCATTAGTTGACGAGAAGAGAAGAGACCAAAAAAAAAATAAATTCACAGGAAGTGCTGAAGTCACACAGTCCATGATGGACAGTTAGTTAACTGCTGGTCTATGTGGTAATATAGTACCTCAAATATGGCTTTTTATCTGAAATATGGAAGTAGTAGCAACTTTACTTGACCACTCAATCTAATGTTAACCATAGAAAAATGTGTGCTATTAAAGTGTCTGTGCAGAGTGTGAAAGCTGAATAGTAGTGTACTCACTGCAAGACAGATTGGGGGCGCCAGTGCGGTCACTTGCTCTTAAAATACTCTGTCATTTTTGGTCATACAGATAAAAGTAATACATCTTTCGAATCTACGTTTATCTGTGTTTGAATAACAACGAAACATTGTGCTTTTGTAAAATAATGAAAGCAAACATGATGCGCTTTCTGTCGTCTCTGTCTCTGAACTTGAGTGTGAAACTTCAAAACTCTTGGTATACTTGTCTTACAGAGAGTGAAATGTCTACTTTTAAATGAACCAATTCAAATAGCAAACAAATGTTCCTGTAAACATGTAGGCACATCCACTATTGCGGAGATGATGAGTCAGTGTCGCAGACTTCAACTCTTAAGCCAATAACAAAGAAAGTGGTAGTTTGTTAATACATTTTTAAAATGTTAATGCCGTTTCCTTGCTCTTTTCCCTGAAACATTTATAATTATTATATCTGCCAGTGCGCTGTGTCAAGCTTTTTTTTTTTTTTGCTTATTAGGCTATGTAGGCAGTTAAAGGTACATTATTATTTTTTATATGGTTTATTAATAAACATGCAACTAATAGTCAACTAATCCTTAAAATGAACTAGTTGACCAGAAAAAAAATATTTGGTCTAGGGCAGTCCTAGAGCTAATATTAAAATTGTTTAATATTTTTGACGAATCAGTAAATTCCTGAGAGGTCTCACATGACAGAGGCTGCTCCTCATCATCTGGAACTGATCGATCAGCTTCTTGTGCAGGGGACGCATTTCTGGATGCACTAGTTTCTCATGGACGGCCAGACCAACGCCCAGGACGTGAACCTGTTCGGTTTATACAATAACAACCATTATTTGATGTTTATAAACCTTTTGAGTGGTTAAAATGAAGAAGTTCTGGAGGTGTTCACCTGCTCCTGCATCAGATCCTTGAGTTGAGTGATCTTCTCTGTATCCTCTGGGTGACTGCTAATGTACTCTTTATCGAAGAACGCCTGGGATAGAAACAGTTGACAACTTATTAAGAAACTATGCCTTTGTATGCAGACGGAACAGTTGATGTTCATTCAACTGACCAACAAAAAAGCATGTCAGATGAATTTGAAGAAGCAGCTCTACTGGTGTGAGGTTTCTGAAAAGAAATATTGTTTTTTAAAGTCAAATTTGGTCAAATTTGCACTGACTTCCTGATATCTGGCAATTCCTCCGTTGACGGCGGCGTCGATGACTCCATTGAGGCACATGCTGAGCAGGTTGATGTTTCCGTGAAGCTGCTTGTGCTGGTATTGGCTGATCAGGGTGCGCAGCTCCTGGTTCTTGTTCTCCACCACATAAATGGCGTTTTCCAGCGGACTAACTTCAACCTACAATACACGACGTGCATGAGGTAAACACAGGTGCTCTGAATGTATATTACAGATTCTGTTTATTATTATAAAACTGTTATCTTGAGTTTAGTGTTTGGGTAGTGTAAAATTATATTAGAAGTTTCAAGGATTCATTAAGTTCATCATGCTGATGATATATTCAGCTTCGGTTTGGATGAATCACCCACCAGCTCACGCTTATCCACCTCAAACCAGCGGGAGATCCCGGGCAGAGGGTGGGTGAGGATGAGTGTGGTCCGCTCGATCCAGAGACTCTGAAAAAACACACACATGATGCAACTTCAGCCCACGTCTGATGTTAAGAACACTAGTAGATAAATGACTAAGAACTAGAAATTCACCTTAAATTCGTTTTCCTTGTCTTTGGGCCCCTTGTGGAAGGGCCGGTCGTAACGGAATCGCCGGACATTATTGACTCTGTAGAAGCTCTTGATGCGGTCCGGCACACGGTCCATCTGCAGAACGTCAATGTTTTCTGGAACAGGAGTCACAGCGTAGATCTGGAGGTCTATGGAGCTTTACATGAAGGAAAAACAGCTACTGTATTTCAAACAAGTAGTTTAAAAAAAGAATAGATAACCCTAAAAATGAAAAAGCTAGCACAATTGTATGTCATTTTTATGTTTATTTATTTAGAACAAAGCAAAAGGAGATATTTTGCAGAGTGTCCAAGCTGCCCTTCAAGTAGTATTTTTAAGTAAAATAAATAAATAAATAAATAAATAAACAATGTTTTTAGAGTGAAGGATACACTTGGTGTCTTTAATTAATTATGAAAAATGTATTCAAAATTCAAGTCAAATTGTGACTTCATGAAAGTTAAATTACAATTTTTAAAGAATATATATATATATAAATTTGTCAAATTGTGACTTCATGAAAGTTAAATTATATATTTTTTAAAGTGTTTGAGTAGTATAAATTTTCAAGTACGTTTTTTTTTCAATTATTTCATTATTTATGAAGAATTTTATTAAAAACATTTTGTTAACGTTAAATTGCAAGTTTAAATTCACTTCAGCTGAAATGAATTTAAACTAGTGCTAGGCAACAATTAATCATGATTAATCGCATCCAAAATAGAAGTTTTTTTTTTGTACATAATATATGTGTGTGTACTGTGTATATTTATTATGTATATATAAAGACACACACATACAGTTTATATTTTAAAAATATTTACATGTATATATTTATATTCATATAATTTATGTTACATATAAATATGTTTACTATATAAAAATAACATGATTTTCTTAAATATATACATGGATGTGTGTGTATTTATATATCCATAATAAATATACACAGTACACACACATATATAAAAACTTTTATTTTGGATGCGATTAATCGCCCGGTTAATTTCCCAGCACTAATTTAAACACAATTTCTTTCTTGGTTGAACATTTATTTTCATATGTACAATAATTAGTGGTGAATAAATAAATAAATAAATAATCCTCATCCCCTTTCCGTTAAAAGACCACAAAACACTTTTTTTATGGTAAAGGATACACTGGGCATCACCCTGTAAAATCCCCTCATCTGGTTGATTTGGGTGCTGCATTGCGATAGCTTGTGGAAATTCTCCCAGCATTCTTTGCTGAAAGGCTTCAAGTCTCTCGTAGTCATGCCCTCGACAAACAAACTCCTTATTCTATGTGGAGAGAAAGAAAAATCTATAAAAAATATATATACCACATAATTTACTGCTATTTGCAATAAATATCGCAGTAGCTCACCCTGAGGAAGAAGGGAAATTTCCGACCATAAAATCCCACCCTGAAGAACTCGGGTTCTAGTCGCTGCTGCTCCATGATGTTGTCATAATATGCTGCCTCCATTTTCTATAAAGAAAGAAACAGCTAAATATTCACACAGCGTTGACCTCCTTCTGAGCATAATACATAACAGTACATTAATAGCTGTGTGGGCCACTCAAAGTGCTGTTATATAATTTCTATTCATATATTCACATTTTAAAAAAAGGAACATCAAAAAGCACCGACCCGTATCCAGCTGAGACTCTGATAATCGTACAGGGACTCGTACTGGAAGGCTAGTTCACGACACAGCGGGATGCCGTACTCCCAACACTGCGAAGAGAACAAGAACAGGACAGCATACGCAATTTAAAACTACATCTGCATTTCTAGAAAAGAAACCCCATCAGTTTTGGCATGGCAAGTTTTAGTAAGGTTTATAGAAAGAAACGCCACATCACACATCACATCCCAAAAGCATCATTAGCTAACTATGCTCGTTAATTCCATAGAACTCTTAGTAACAATGAAACGTGAGACCATAGTTGGTTTTGGAAAATGCACCCCTGTTTGATAATGTGCTATATTTGCATGTAAGTAACAATATGGAAGAAAAGATCTATCACTACTTTAATTTCATCGCAACTTTAACAAGTCAACTTTTAAATCTTATAATAGCTGGTTTTCCACTGAAGTGACCTGGAACAATTTGTCCCAGGAACTCCCAGCGTTATTTTTGGACCCCATTGACTTAAGAAAGTTTATAAGGTTTAAAAGGTCAAAAACAAACACAAACAAACAAACAAACAAACAAACACTTTAGCACTTTAGGTATTTAATCACATAAGGAAAAATACATTACATATTATTACATACAAGCCTGTAACCACCTAAATCAATTATTAAAAAAAAAATAATAATAATAATAAAAAGAAAAATCATCAAATCCAGGTGATTTACCATAGAAATGTGACTTTTTATAATATGTATGACTGTTACAGCGCCAGCTGTGGTCCGATCTCCCTGAAACTTTACATGCTTGTTTAGAATCACCTGTTGCATGTGCTCAGCGGGTTTTGTGAAGTTTTGAATTTTTGTTTAGGCTTTTGGGTATATTTGGACAGGCCCCTTTTCTAAATGACCCCATTATAGCTTCCCAAAGAGTACATTTCAAGATGTTTTTGATAAATATTTACCTAGAGAATCCAGAGAATTGCACTGCGGTGGTTTTTTTTAGACTGAGCAAAAAACCTAGGACTAGCTTACAAAAGTAGGTTTTTCACATCTTCTCAATTATTTAAAAACTGTTTGATTGACAGCAATGATTCTAGAGGCAAAGTTGTTCGGACCGAGGTGGTCTATCATACGAGGTCTATCTACAATGTACAATCATTTTTGCCCTCAAAAAATGCGATACCGCCCCCAGTGGCCGATTTCTTTCAAATTTCTTTGAGTCAAACAGGCCTACCAAGTTTCGTTGCAATTGGCCTCCGTTAACCTTGTCTAATAGCTGCTCAAACTTCATCGGCCAATGGCAGCCATGTTTTTTTTAGATATGCAAATGTCCCCATAGACACTTGTGGCACTTTAGACCAAGACCGTGTACACCAATTTTCATGTTGATAGGACAAATGGTTGCCAAGTTATAGCCATTTTTTATATTTCTCCTCTTATAGCGCCACTAAGAGGACAATCTCAGTGATTTTTTTTGTGATCTCAGCTTGAGCTCTTAGATAAGTGTGCAGAGTTTGGCGAAGACATCTCATTCCGTTCAGGAGTTACAGGCATTTTACTAAAAGTGGCCCTACCCCCTTCAAACATTTTGGCGTCCCTTTGCCACGGTGAGTTGAAAGTTCAACTTTTTTTGATAATTATTGACATTCACTCTCCTGATAATCTTTCTTCACTGGTTTGGCTCTGACTGGGCGAAAAACCTAGGACTAGTTTGCAAAACTAGGTTTTGCAAAAAATGCGAAATACCCGAAAATTTCAGCCCGCGACTGACAATTAGGAGTTATGTGCAATTTCATACTTTCGATCGCTGTAGTGCCCCCGTCAGGCCAACTGGGGCAGAGTCGGGAGCTTACATTGTTTTCTACGTGCACAAAAAGTATTCTCGTAGTTTCATAAAATTAAGGTGGAACCACTGATGTCACATGGACTATTTTATCGATGTCCTTACTACATTTCTAGGCCTTGAATGTGGTAGTTGTGTTGCTGTCTATGCAGGGTCAGAAAGCTCTCGGATTTCATCAAATATCTCTTAATTTGTGTTCTAAACATGAACGAAGGTCTCACGGGTTTGGAACGACATGAGGGTGAGTACTTAATGACTGGATTTTCATTTTTGGGTGAACTAACCTTTTAAGTGTGATAATACCTGGAAGGTCTGTGTTGCAATTATAAATATGTAATGTAACAAAGCACTATGATCTTTTCACGTGAGCTTCTCACAATAACACTGTTTTCAGTGTTTGTAGTAAAGCTGAAATCATTCACAAAAATGTGAATGGAGTCTGTACATTATCCATTTGCTTTAAAAACATTATAGACTAATCCTGCTTTAGCAACCATTTCCACCCACCATTTTTTCAGACAATATTTTGCTCTTTTCTAATGTAAGTCAATAGAGGATCATTGTGCTTAGACAGTTTTCGGTTTAATTCTATAGTAACTACTCCAAATATGGTAAAATGTTACTGAAACAAAGCGATATCTGTAAATACCTTTCCCTTGTTGAAGTAGTGGATGACCTTACGACAGAGACCCTCTTTGCGATGCCATTCGCTCTGTGCAGGATAGTGCAGGAACTCTCGGAGGGGTCGTTCCTCCCAGTGGAGCAGCTCCCAGTACAGCAGGAGGGTGAACGCTGCCTCTGTGAGATACAACAGTTGATAAAGATGAAATCTCTTGTGTAATATACTTCCTTCAACTTAGGTGGTAGAACATGATGCTAGAAACACAAAAGTCATAGGTTCAATTCTCAAGAAACAAATATGTGACCCTGGACCACAAAACCAGTCTTAAGTAGCACAGGTATATTTGTAGCAATAGCCAACTATACACTGTATGGGTCAAAATTATTGATTTTTCTTTAATGCCAAAAATCATAATGATATTAAGTAAAGATCATGTTCCATGAAGATCCATGAAGATATTTTGTAAATTTCCTACTGTAAATATATCAAAATGTAATTTTTGATTAGTAATAGCATTGCTAGGAACTTCACTCAGACAACTTTAAAGGTGATTTTCTCAATATTTAGATTTTTTTGCTCCCTCAGATTTCAGATTTTAAAATAGTTGTATCTAGACCAAATATTGTCATATCCTAACTACCCATACATCAATATGGAAGCTTATTTATTCAGCTTACAGATGATGTATAAATCTCACTTTCAAAAAATGGACACTTATGACTAGTTTTTTGGTCCTGGGTCACATATAGTGATAAAAATCCATTGGTTTTCTATGTAAATTGTAATAGAAGAACATTGCGTTTGTGTCTTTTGCAGCATCTTGCATATGAAAAGTGACACTGAAGTTCCCCTTCAGGAACTCGAGCCGCGTCGAAACGCTTTGGGAACGCCTTCAGCGTGACCGCGCTCTGAATCACGTGTGCAATCAAACCAATGGAAGAACGAAACGTCACAGGCGGGTGACGTCACTGACCAGGAAAGTCAAAGAACATCAGCAAGCCAGGTTTTAGAGCGTGTGTTCCTCCCTGCTCTCGTTACATCTCGAGCGGGGATACACACGCTCTATGAGTGGCTTGCTTGGGAGCGGAGCATGCGGCATCGGCCCTCGAGCGGGCCGATTGCCCGCATTGTGACGCATTGCCTATGCGTCTGCTCCGCTCCCGGAAGGACCTCTTCTCCGCGGAGGGGTCCTTCATCAGCGTTCCCCGCGGGTCCGGTCCCGCTTCCGCCGAGGCGGAGCGGCGGCTGCACTCGTGGGGTTCGCAACTGGATCTGGTGGAGGGTATGGAGACGGGTGACCCCCTATCTTCTGCCTCACCCACCAGATCCGCTGCCCGGCCTTCGGGATCGGAAGCCCGCGCTGCGGTTTCTTCCCCCCGGGGGTCGGCCTCCACGCTCGCCATATCTTCCTCCGAGGAGGTTGATGTGGTGAGTGTGGATGAGGCTGCAGCACCTCAGTTTCCCCAGTATGAGGAGCTACTGGAGGTGGTGACTCGGGCGGTGGCCAAGCTCAGCATCGATTGGCCCGCCGAGCCATTAGTCGAACCGCAGAAGAGTAAGTTGGACGAGAGATTTCTGCGGTCTCGACCACCTCCAGCACGCCGGAGCCTTCCGTTCTTTCCTGATCTCCACACTGAGGTGTCGAGATCATGGAAGGCACCCTTCTCGTCCCGCTTGTTCATCCCCGCTTCCTATAATTACGGTTATGTGGCGGGGTTGGATGAGCGAGGGTACAGAGCGATGCCTCGGGTGGAACAGACGCTCGCGAGCTATCTGTCCCCCGAGTCTGCATCGTCTCTGAAGGCTCCGGTCTTGCCCTCCAAGCCGCTGCGAGTCACCTCAGCGCTGGTGGGCAAGGGGTACACGGCTGCGGGTCAGGCTGGTGCGTGTCTGCACACCATGTCGGTGTTACAGGCGTACCAGGCTGACCTGCTCAAAGAGCTGGATGAGGGTGAGGAGATCAAAGATAGCGATATCTCTGAGCTCAGGAGGACCGCTGATTTGTCTCTCCGCGCCACTAAGGAGACCGCCCGTGCCATTGGGCGGTCTATGGCAGCCCTTGTGGCCGCGGAGAGACATCTCTGGTTGACCCTGTCCGACATGAAAGAGAAGGACAGGGTCTTCCTTCTGGACGCCCCGCTTTCGCCTGCTGGTCTGTTCGGCGACGCCGTCAATGCCGTCGTCGACAGATACCAGGAGGCGCGTAAGCAAGCGGCGGCGTTCCAGCGGTTCCTCCCTCGCCGTCATCCGGCTCGCGGGGCTGCTGCGACGGAGCAGCCCCAGCCGTCTACCAGCTCCTCGTACCGGGAAGCTCAGAAACAGAGCGTGGCCACTCGCACTCCTCCCCATCGAGAGCGAGTGGTCAAACGCTCTAGGTCGAGGACCTCCCAGGCTAAGCCCGATCTGAGGGTCGTGCTTCAGTCGAAGAGGTCCTCGACCAAGCGGTCCTGACGGGTCGGGACCGCCGGGGGCAGCCCCATCTGGGGGGAAACGGGTAGCACCGCAGTATTCGGTGTCCGGGTCCCCCCTGTGCCCCCGGGAGATCGTTCTGCCAACCCTGCCGGTGCTTCAGGGCGCAGCGGTCTCCAGCGAGCATCCACCCCAGTTTTTCCCGCCCGGCAACGTAGCGGGGCTGGGGAGCTCGCCACCCCCGCGGGGGTCTCTGGGACCGCTGGTTCAGGTGCTTCCTGCCGGGCAACCGTTTCAGGACACCGTTCCAGCGGCCCCCTAACACCAGAGGCCAGCCTCGAGAGGCTGGTTCCCTTAGTAGATCATTTGGCAGCGTGGAAACTACTGCCCAATGTGTCTGCTTGGGTCCTGCATACTGTAGAGCGAGGTTATCGCATTCAGTTCGGCGCACCACCTCCGCCGTTCAACGGGGTCTCTCCCACTCTGGTGGGCCCCGAGCAGGGTCTGGTAATGGAACAGGAAGTAGCTACTCTCCTGAGGAAGGAGGCCATCGAGGTGGTCCCTCCTCACGAAAGAGAGTCCGGGTTCTACAGCCGGTACTTCATTGTTCCGAAGAAGGATGGGGGCCTGCGTCCCATTTTAGATCTGCGTCTGCTGAACCGCTCAGTCAAGAGACTGAAGTTCAAGATGCTCACCATCAAGCAAGTCGTGTCTCAGATCAGGTCCGAGGACTGGTTTGTCACGATAGATCTAAAAGACGCATACTTCCACGTCTCCATCCTTCCTCATCACAGGAAGTTCCTGAGGTTTGCTTTCAGGGGCGAAGCTTACCAATATCGGGTTCTTCCGTTCGGCCTAGCACTCTCCCCCCGCACTTTTACGAAGTGTGTGGATGCAGCTCTGGCTCCTCTGCGACTCCAGGGCATCCGCATACTCAATTACATCGACGACTGGCTGATCCTAGCTCAGTCGGAGATGGAGGCAGTTCGGCATCGAGATGTCGTTCTCGCTCACATGAAAGCGCTGGGGTTAAGACTGAACGCCAAGAAAAGTGTGCTTTCTCCATTACAGAGGACCACTTATCTGGGCGTGGTGTGGGATTCGACCACGATGCAGGCACGTCTGTCTCCTGCTCGGATCAAGTCGATCCTCACTGCAGTCAAGAGAGTGAAGGAAGGCCTGTCACTCACTGTCAAGCAGTTCCAGCAACTGCTGGGTCTGATGGCAGCAGCGTCCAACGTGATACCTTTTGGCCTGCTGTACATGAGACCCCTACAGTGGTGGCTCAAGACCAAGGAGTTTTCCCCGAGGGGAAACCCACTTCGCATGATCAGGGTCACGCGGCGTTGCCTACGTGCCCTGGACATGTGGAGGAAGCCTTGGTTCTTGTCTCAGGGCCCGGTGTTGGGAGCTCCTTGTCGCCGCGTAACGCTAGCGACGGACGCGTCCCTCACCGGTTGGGGAGCGGTCATGAGTGGCCACCCTGCCCGCGGTCTGTGGAGCGGTCGCCAACTCACGTGGCACATAAATTGCCTGGAGATGCTGGCCGTGTTTCGGGCTCTGAAACACTTTCTCCCGGACCTAAGAGACCGCCATGTGTTGGTCCGCACCGACAACACCTCGGTGGTCTCTTACATCAACCACCAGGGAGGTCTGCGTTCGCGCCCCTTGTACAAGCTGGCGCACCAGATCCTTGTGTGGTCCCAGGACAAACTCCTCTCGCTGAGAGCAGCTTATGTTCCTGGGCATCTCAACTTGGGAGCAGACATCCTGTCGAGACAGGGGCCGAGGCCCGGGGAATGGATGCTTCACCCCGAGGTGGTGAAGCAGATCTGGAGAGTGTTTGGTCCAGCCCAGGTGGACCTGTTTGCCACGAGGGAGAACACGCAATGTCCCCTCTGGTACTCTCTAGTTCATCCAGCTCCCCTGGGGCTGGATGCCATGGTGCAGACGTGGCCGAGGCTACGTCTGTACGCCTTTCCCCCGATCGCTCTGCTCCCGGGAGTTCTAGAGAGAGTGCGCCGGGACGGGGTGTCCCTTCTTCTAGTAGCCCCGTACTGGCCGGGCCGAGTATGGTTCTCGGACCTGATTTCTCTCCTCGACGGCTCTCCCTGGGAGATTCCCGTCAGGGGAGATCTCCTCTCACAGGCAGGGGGTACCATTCTTCACCCCCGGCCGGAGCTGTGGAAGCTTTGGGTGTGGCCTCTGAGGGGGCGCACCTCTTAGCTTCCGGTCTCTCAACTGAGGTTGTTGAGACCATCCTCCAATCTAGAGCTCCCTCCACGAGGAAACTGTACGCCTTGAAGTGGAAACTTTTCACTTCTTGGTGCGGACACCGCCAGCAAGACCCAGTTAACTGCCCAGTTGGCTCAGTGCTGGAGTTCCTGCAAAGCCGGTTGTCTGCAGGGTTATCCCACTCCACCTTGAAGGTCTACGTGGCGGCCATTGCGGCCTACCACGCCCCTCTTGGTGGTCTTTCCGTGGGAAAGGACCCTCTCGTTACACGTTTCCTCCGCGGTGCTTTGAGGCTCAGGCCTCCTGTACGACCTCGTGTCCCCTCTTGGGACCTGTCTGTGGTGTTAGAGGCTCTCTGCAGGCCTCCCTTCGAGCCTGTTGAGGAAATCTCGGACAGATTCCTTACTTTAAAAACTGTCCTTCTCTTAGCTCTTTCCTCCCTTAAGAGAATTGGGGATCTTCAGGCCCTCTCTGTGGCCCCTTCTTTCCTGGACTTCGCGCCAGGCCTTTCTAAAGCTTTCCTGTTTCCAAAAGCGGGTTATGTCCCTAAGGTCCCCACCTCGACACCACGGCCTGTCGTACTCCAGGCCTTTTGTCCTCCCCCCTTTCGGGATGCTGACCAGCAGAAGCTTAATTGTATGTGTCCAGTGCGAGCGCTGGATGCATACGTCCACAGGGCTGCCAGGTGGAGAAAGTCAGACCAGTTATTTGTCTGTTATGGCCCCCCAAAAAGGGGCCTCCCTGCTTCTAAGCAAACTTTAAGTCGCTGGGTAGTGGACGCTATCCTTTCTGCTTATGAGGCTTCTGACCTCCCTCCTCCTTTAGGGGTCAGAGCCCATTCTACCCGGAGCATGGCTGCCTCCAAAGCTTTTCTTGCTGGGGTTCCCATGCAAGATATTTGCAACGCTGCGGGATGGTCCTCACCTTTGACCTTTGTTAGGTTTTATGAATTGGA
Organism: Labeo catla; assembly: GCA_012976165.1. Classification (NCBI taxonomy): domain Eukaryota; kingdom Metazoa; phylum Chordata; class Actinopteri; order Cypriniformes; family Cyprinidae; genus Labeo; species Labeo catla. The sequence continues at coordinate 48,207 of VONZ01001847.1, forward strand.
CCTGCGGGTCTCGCCTGGTACCTCTGTCCTTTGTCCTAGCACATCCTAGGCAGGGACTAGGGGTCTGGCGGCGTGGGCATCTCGTTCCCAAAGCGTTTCGACGCGGCTCGAGTTCCTGAAGGGGAACGTCTAAGGTTACGTATGTAACCCTGGTTCCCCGAAGGGAACGAGACGCCGCGTCTCGTAGCCATCCTCCTGCGTCCCTGCGAGCGCTGCTTCTCTCCTGGAAGCTGACGCTCGTTCTGGCGCACGTGCTTTTATGCTTCCTGGTCAGTGACGTCACCCGCCTGTGACGTTTCGTTCTTCCATTGGTTTGATTGCACACGTGATTCAGAGCGCGGTCACGCTGAAGGCGTTCCCAAAGCGTTTCGACGCGGCGTCTCGTTCCCTTCGGGGAACCAGGGTTACATACGTAACCTTAGACGTTTAATATGAATTTGAAAATGAATATGAAAAGTTTACAAGTTTTTCATTCAAGTTTACATTTTTTTCATTCATTTTTTTTAAATGCAACAACACATTCTGTGTGATTTTAAGTGCATCTATCTGAAGTAACTCAAAATAGTGTCTCACCTGTGTAGTTTTCTGCCTGCAGGTGCATGTCGCACAGCTTGTGTATATATCGGATGTACATCTCCTCTTTATTAATCTCTGACTTGTAGAAATTCTACAAAATCAGATTATATGATCATCAGGTTACTTTTGTTTAATTGCAAAAATCCAACATGGCAAATATTCAGTTGAGAGCAGATCGAATGAAGGGTAAGACTCACCAACAGGTTAACAGTGCAACCGATCTTCTTGTTTTCTGTCTCATCACCTTTCATGCAATCTCTGCCGACACAAGAAACAGGAAGTCTCATTAGATACGCCCTAAGATGCCCCACCCACTAATTATACATGGGCATTATCCCAGACAAGTACGTCTGCAAAATGTCTGTTAAAGATCACTTGATCTGGAAAGCATCTGCAGTGTACAAACATATGACAAACGTCTGTAAGATGTCAGTTTTACATACATTCTAAATCATAAACATCTTAAAGACATCTAATAGACATCTATTTGATGTCTGATAGGAAACATCCTATAGACGTATTGCAGATGAACAAACACTCTAAAAAATATGTCTTGCAGATGTAAATGCAGACGTCAAATAGACATCTCCGTGATGTATGTGTGCTATCAGGGTATGGTACATTCCCAGATAGCATACATACGTCTGCAAGATGTCTGTTAAAGATCACTTGATTTGGAAAGCATCTGCTGTGTACAAACATCTGACAGAAATCTGCAAGATGTCAGTTTTACATACATTCTAAATCATAAACATCTTAAAGACATCTAATAGACATCTATTTGACATCTTATAGGAAACGTCCAACAGACGTATTGCAGATGAGCAAACTACGTCTTGCAGATGTCTTGCAGATGTAAATGCAGATGTCAAATAGACGTCTCAGAGATGTACATGTGCTATCAGGGAACACTCTAAAAAACACATCTTCCAGATGTAAATGCAGACATCAAATAGATGTCTCCATGATGTATGTGTGCTATAAGGGTTTGCACACAAAAATGATAAGAACTTCTCAAAATTGGATTGGAATCTGGCTGGATTCTACACAATTTACAAAGGGATTTTGGTCACACTTTATTTTAAGGTCCAATTCTCGCTATTAACAAACCACTAACTATGAGTAGTTAGTAAGGTAATTGTCAACTTTAGATATTAGGAAGGATTAGGGACGTAGAATATGGTCATGCAGAATATGTGCTTTATAAGTTCTAATAAATAGCCAATATGGTATGAATAGGCATGCTAATAAGCAACTAGTTAACAGTGAGAAATGTTCTCTATACTAAAGTGTTACTGGGTTTTTTAAATAAATTTCTACTCTAATTTTTGGGAATTGAAATAAAGAAAATAATGCATTTATGATGAAAAACTTGCCTTGGCAACTAACTAAAATAAGTACTAAAGTTACTAAAAATAAAATAAAATAAATGCTAAAAATAAATAGAAAAGAAAAAATAGGTCATTTAAAATATTAATAAACACCATCCTAGATAGCACACATACATCTGATAGATGTCTCTTAAAGATCTCTTGATCTTGATGGTATCTGCTGTGTACAAACATTGGACAGACGTCTGCAACATATCAGTTTTACATTCTAAATCATAAACATCTTAAAGACATCTAACAGACATCTATTTGACATCTGATAGGAAACGTCCAATGGATGTATTGCAGATGACCAAACACTCTAAAAAATACGTCTTGCAAAGGTAAATGCAGACGTCAAATAGATGTCTCCACGATGCACGTGTCCTACCAGGGATGAAAACATATAAATAATACTAAAACAACACTCACACTTATTCGTAGACACTAGAATAAGAGTTCTACCTGTAGTCCAGCAGTCGCTCCATGAGACGCGTGACGGATGTGACGAAAGAGACGCCCGTCTCCCTCCAGGTCTCCTGCTCAATCTTCTCCAGCAGACTAGACGTAAATAGCACACATTTATATAGCATTATTTAATGGTATTTCATGGGCTGAAAGTAAACAAGGGGCTTTTAATAGAAGATCCGTTTTAGTGGCATCTGATAGCTTGAACAGGGTTAGTTTCCTCTTACCTGGGGTACGGCCCAAACAGTTGAGTTCTAATAATCCCGCAGCACAAGGCAAATCAGAGACACTCAAGTTATAACAAGAGCACTCAAATGGCTGGAGGTGTAGCTGTGTGTGTCAGTGGAAAAGGTAGAGGGAGTGTGTGTGTGCGCGCGTGTTTGTGTACTTACAGCAAACTGAAGAGTTCCCTGTAATTCTCATCTCCTTTGCCTTCAGATACCAGACTGTCCAGTTTGTCTATCAGTTCTGCCTCCACCTGCACCATAAACATAAACTGAATTATGTGCTTATAATAAAACGGTAACATTTCATTATTGATATTTGTCATTTGGTGCCACCCAAAATGCCAAGTAATATTAGATTGGATGCTGCTAAAAAAGCCCCATTAAACTTACTTTGTAACATTCTTTTTAAATTAAATTAATGTTACATTTTGATATTTTTGTTAAGTAATTGTTAATATTACTTTTTCCAAAAATTATAATAATAAGCATACATACACACATACATACATAGTCCATTGTAATGGACATCATAAATGAAATACTGTTGCATTTAGAGTGAAAATAAATCATAAACATATACTTTTGTTTCTCTGGAACATAACTCAGGTTAAGAGAAAACAGAAAAAACAGCTAAGAAAAGACAGAAAAGCAGAAGCGGTATAATGGACCTGTTTGAAGTTGCCATTCTTTCTCTGTTCCCAGTCCATCATATCGTGGAAGATGGGGATCATTATATTTCGGACTTCATTTTGCGGTACAAGCGTCACGCCCAAAAATGGGCCAATCATTCCTGGTATGAAGTGGATCTTATTCTCACCTGCAGCCAAACCAAGCAAATTGTGATTACTGGATATTTATTGTTAAAGCCTGAAGCCTGGGTTTATGTAACAAAGTGAGTGAGCTTTATATATCATGAAGAATCTGGAACCTGACATAGAAATGTCCAAATTTGCAGCAACACCTTATGGTGGTTTACGAAGTAATTTCTGCAGTGCAGTACCTTCTTCCACCTCTAGAGGTCAGTACTACTTTTCTGGAGAAATGTTTGTGTTTGTATTTCTGTCTGTGCGTGTGCAGAGAAATGCAGGAAAAGAGAAACAGAATCATGAAACAGAGTTGAAAGAATAAGAGAAAATCAAAACACTCACCCAAATTCTGCCACATGCTAAAGAGCTCATAAGCCATCATGACCCTCATATCACCATACCTGCAAAGACAACAAAAACACGCACACAAAAAACTCCTTTAAACCCATGCAGGAATCTTAGACGACAAACATCATTTATTAAACATACTAGACTCAGAAGAACAGAAAAGCAACACGCTGGGCTGAAGATTACAGGCGTAAAAGGGAGAAGCGTAGAGATGAATCGACCCTCCCAACTAACTCACAGGGTGATCATCTATCTTGTATGCCGTGCAGCAGTCTTGCGTGCATTTCAGCATCTAAGGCCTTTTGTGTTCATGTATTTGACCAATAGCTGAAGGAACAGGTATCTATTAACCATGAGATGCAGATCTAATGGATAACAACAAAAGGAGCGAGAGCTAGCCAGAAAAGACAGAATACAGAGAGATGCTGCATGTACTCTAAATGGATTTAACATGGATTAGCCCTCGCTACAATACTCAAATTATTATTTGTTTGATATTTAAAGGAGTATCTGGGTTAAATACAACTTAAGCTCTGCTGACAGCATTTGTGACATGACATTTGTGTAGTAATTTTGTCTCTTGGTTTGTAGCAAAATGCAATTACAATGAAAGAACATTACAATTTCGAATGCATTTAGAAACAATGACAAGTTGATTTATTTGTAGTGTGTTTTTTGCCATTACGTTGTGTGAATAAGCAGAATCAAGTCTTACTTGTCAAAGACCTTCTTCCGCTTGGCTGGTGTCAGAGTCTCCAGCTGTAGACTGGGCTGGTTGATAAACAACACTGCCAGACTGAAGTACGAATTCCACACCTGACGGAAAAAGAAACACATGTTTAGTGATGCTACTGTGAGACTTTATGTGCTGCCACATTTCTTTGGAGATTACAGGATTAGCTCACTTCTAGAAAAAAAATAAATAAATAAATAAAAAAAAAATTACAGATAATTTACTTACCCCCTTGTCATCCACGATGTTCATGTCTTCCTTTCTTTGCTTATAAAGAAATTATTTTTGAGGAAAATATTTCAGGAATTTTCTTCATATAATGGACTTCTATGGTGCCCACGAGTTTGAACTTCCAAAATGCAGTTTAAATGCAGCTTTAAAAGGCTCTAAATGATCCCAGTCGAGAAAGAAGGGTCCTATCTATTGAAACGATTGGTTATTTTCTACAAAAATGTACAATTTATATACTTTTTAACCTCAAATGCTCGTCTTGTCTAGCCCTGCGATGTGCATGCGTACTCTCATTTCTCCTCCAAATTCAAAATCGTCCAACATCGCTGCAGAAGTACCGACCCAGTGTTTACAAAGTGAACATGCAAAGAAAGTCAAACGCCCTTTAGTAAAACAGCGATGTAGGACAATTTTGAAATTGGGGGAGAAAATGAGATGGGAGATTTTCAACATACCCCATCGAGCAAAGTATATAAATTGCACTTTTTTTTAGTAAACAACCAATTGTTTTACTAGATAAGTCCCCTCTTCCTTGGCTGGGATCTTTTAGGGCCCTCTGAAGCTGCATTTAAACTGCATATTGGAAGTTCAAACTCACAGGCACCATATAAATCCACTATATGGAGAAAAATCCTGAAATGTTTTCCTCGAAAAACATAATTTCTTTACGACTGAAGAATGAAAGACATGAACATCTTGAATGACAAAGGGGTAAGTAAATTATTTGTCAATGTTTGTTCTGGAAGTGAACTAATCTTTTATTTGTAATTCATGTTGCCAGTAACATTACTATGGATATACACAACTGACATTATTTGTGAGGATTTAAACCCCTCTCCTTCCAGAAAGAAAGCCACACCTCCAAATTATTTTCTATATCAAACTATTATGAACTAACCACTAAAGGTAAGGTCACATTTACTGTTGCTCTGAACATTTTTTGTCAACAAAATCCACAAAAGGATGTTGAAACCTTCAATGTCAATTAATAATTCAATATTTATTAGAGTTATAACATGCTGGTCAAACTAAACTGTACCTTAACCAGTTCAGATTGGATTCAAGAGTTAAGCTGCTCTACACTGGTCTCTTTTCCAGGGTATACCCAGTGAGCCCACACTGATAGATATGAACATACACAACTGATAAGGTGTGTTCATCTTAAGGTGGCGGATCTGTGTGACATCAAAAGTATTGTAGGAGCTATAGAGAGCAGATAGCTATGCAGGCTTTTGAATTGCTCTCGCAGTACTTTGATGTTTTACACCAATCGTTCTGTGCAGTGCTGCCAAAGACTTTAGATATACAATGGTGGTGCACTCCTACTACTTGTGAATGGGAGAAAGGCAAAGCGCAATATGGCGGAATAGTCCCGCTTTCCAAATAAAAAAGCCAGTTGCTAATTGGTAAAGTCTTGTGTCACTGCAGCTGCTATTAGAATCACCAGTTTCTATAAAAACAGTCAGCGTTCTGAGATGATGATCTAGCCAGATGCTATTTGAGCAACAGGCCCAACGTATACTTTCATTTATAGGAGAATATAGAGCAGACACTGGACATGGATGAAGCTTTCTTGAGCGCATGTTTTGACGTGGACGTTCACGCACAACACCAAATGGAGTACACGCTAGCATACACATACAAAAACGAAGTATACTTTGGGCTTTCTGAGATGTGCACTTAGGCCTGCATATGTGCATTGGCTGGTCTAGCCAGCTATTTGAACATAAGAAACAACATTTATGAGATGGTTGTTGTTAGATTTCATTGGTGATGTCAAAATATGAAATTTAATCGTAAGCTTGGTGAAGAGTTTTAGAGAATTTGATGTTCAAAATTGCCCAAGAGGTGTTTCAAAGATAGCCACTGAGTGAAATGACTTGCCTTAAAGGGACTTTGGTGCCGCTTTTAGTTGAACAAACCAATTGATTCGTGGGTGGGCATGACTTAGTCCCTTCTTCAAGAAAGGAAGCTACAGCCACCAATTATTTTCCATATGAAGCTATTCTGAATTCTTGTTTGAACACTATGGTGAATGGCACATTTTTGTTGACGAAATCCAGAAATTTCAATAGGAATCCCCAGAATCGGGAACTTTGTGAATGATTTCCCCATGTGAATGTTACAAAAAATTCAGTTGGTCATGTGACCTTGCTGCTTTGACCAACATAAATCTGCTTGGTTTCAAATTAAATTCTGTGTAAGATGGCTTTATACATCCACACTACTAACTAAAGACAATGGACCTTCTTTTGTCTGCGAAAGTTTGCCAACATTGTCATGACCATGCCTTAAGGATGTCAACTGATATTAGTTATGATATGCTGAATAAGTTTTACATGACTTCACTGGTCAAACTAAACTGATCTACCACCTTAACCAGTTCATAATGGATTCCGTATTTAAGCTGCTCCACAACAGTCTATGTTTTTTTTTTTGTTACTATCAGGGGATATCCAATAAAAGCCCACACTGGTAGACAGGGCCATGTTTTTCTCTCAAAGACAACCTTCATTAATAATTCAGTAGATTTGAACTTTTCAGAGCCAGTCTCCCTGGTTAGTGGCACCATCTGTCTTGATCAGGGAGGAGAGCTTCATTAGAGTGGATTAGAGAGAACCAAGAGTGTCCAACAGCAGGACACCGTAAAGGCCCACATCAAGCATGTTTGTGTATTCAGATTTGAAAATTATGAAAATTTGGGTTTGAAAATTATGTTTATGTTTAATATGCATTTCAGTGCCAGGGAGTATGTGGTGCAGTGCATGGTTAATGGTCATGATAATCACATACTTTAAAATCAAAGTCAGCATCCGTAAAGCTTTTGTGGAGAGCAGGCGACAGATACTGAGTTGTGCTCACAATGATACTGCAAAAAAGAAAAGGGATAATTAGAAAAACATAAAAAAATCCATTCTGAACAGTATAAAAAATACATAAGTGACCCTGGACCACAAAACAAGTCTTAAGTAGCATGGGTATATTTGTAGAAACAGGAAAAAATGCATTGTATGGGTCAAAATGATCGATTTTTCTTTTATGCCAAAAACCATTAGGATATAAAGTAAAGATCGTGTTCCATGAAGATATTTTGTACATTTCCTACCATAAATATATCAAAACTTAAATTTTGATTAGTAATATGCATTGCTAAGAACTTAATTTGTACAACTTTAGAAGCAATTTTATCAGTATTTTTTTTTTTTTTTTTGCACCTTCAGATTCCAGATTTTTAAATAGCTGTTTCTTGGCCAAATATTGTCTTATCCTAACAAGCCACAAATCAACAAAAAGGTTATTTATTTATTTATATTTTTAATAAGTCACCTGTGTTCACCAAGACTACATTTGCATTTGTTCAAAAATACAGTAAAAACCATAATATTATTACAATGTAAAATAAGCATTTTCTATTTTAATATGTTTTAAATGTAATTTATTCTTGTGATGCAAAGCTGAATTTTCAGCATCATTACTCCAGTCTTCACTGACACATGCCTCTTTAGAAATCATTCTAATATGCTTAGAATGATATGACTTGTTGCTCAAGGAACATTTCTTACCATTACAATAATTCTAAAAACAGATGTGCTGCTTCATATTTTTGTGAAAATTGTATTGTTGTTTTTTCAGAATTCTTGATGAACAGTCACATTTCATGCATTCATGCTGAATAAAGATAGTACTTTTTACAATAATAGAAACAGAGTATTTTTTTGAAAAGTAGTGTATATTTCTGCTTGAAAAGTGCAATTATGTTCTGTAAGAATAATATCTAATGTAATGACATTCATGTTGAAAGTGACTGGAAATATATTTCCAGACAAGTACATATATCAAATATCAAAGCTGAATAAATAAGTACAATATCTGGCTGAGATACAACTATTTGAAAACCTGGAATCTGAGGGTGCAATAAAAATCAAAATATTAAACTTTAAAGTTGTTCAAATGACATTCTTAGCAATGCATATTACTAATCAAAAAGTTTTTATATATTTACGATAGGAAATTTTCAAAATATCTTAATGGAACATTATCTTTACTTAATATCCTAATGATTTTTGGCATAAAAGAAAAATCGATAATTTTAAAATAACCCATACAATGTATTTTTGGCCATTGCTCCATAATTGTGCTACTTAAGACTAGATTTGTGGTCCAGGGTCACATATGTTTTGAGCCAAAAAAGTTCCCTAACTGCTCTGGAAAGGAGAAGGAATGAGGTAGAAAAGTAAAAATGGATCGATTCTTACTTGCTGGTCAGCAGTCGCATGACGTTCCAGTCACGAGGGAATATACTGAGCTTCATCAGGTTTCTGAACACACAGAAAATCTTCAGCAAGAACTCCTGAAAAAGATAGGATTGTATAAACTGGGTTAGAAGGCGGCATTCTCACATTTAGCATTTAAAAACTTCCCCTCTAAGCAATAATATAAATGATTTAGATACTTGATTTCTCAATTTATGAGATGGTTCACCTTTAGCTCCTCTTTGCTTTGGAAGTTGTCTAGTAGGTGTTGAAAGTGAATGTCGGACATTTGACGCAGGAGGGACAACAAGCAGGACACATATTCCCCCTGTCAATCAGAAAGTGGGCAAGTCCTTGTGAGCCAATCAGTCTGTTTACTTGGCAATCAAAAAGCCAATCAAACACATCCAAAGGGAGCGGGGAGCAGAATGAATGAGAGACGTGAAGACACTGTGGGATGAATTCACTAAACAGTTGTGGCACTTAGTCTCTGCCTCAGACGTTGCGCCATAGACCGCCTACAGTCTGTTCACTAAATCTGAACTGCTAGAACTGGCTGAAATCACCGGTTCTAATCTAACTAGCTTTACACAACTTTTCTAATCAGATGATAAAACTCACTTGTTGGTCAGTTGAGTTCTTTCTCTCCAAAAAGTGGGCAGTTCTTGGCCAGAATAAACTAGTCCAATGTGGACTAGACTTCATGTTGTTAGTCAAAAGTCTGGCTATGTGAGACTAGAGCGTGGTATTTCAGTGCAAAACTCTTTGTCTGATTCACCAACCACCCACAATCCAATTAAAGCAGGCACAATATGTGTATTTATATTAGGTCACATCGTTCTTCTTTGGGCAACCATTCCCGTAAATGCCATGTAAACAACTCTTTTCATAGAATGGGACAGACTAACAAATGTCAACTCGTTTTACCTAACACAATTAACTTTGGTATCAGCCACAGAATATTAAAAATATTTTAGTGATAATGGCAGCAGTAGTTAATCAAATGATCAAATGATTTTAACATGGCATGGTTCCAGATGCGGGATTTATTCAAACATTTTTTCTGCATTTTAGACACAGGTGCTAAAACAACTCAGGCAATGTTTGCAAATATGTGATGCTATCAAAGGGCAGTTTGTTCTTAGTGAATTCTCCTATCTGATTAGACCACGCTTTCTTTTAACTACATATACACAGAGACACGATATTAGTTTCTTTTGGATTTGTTTATGGGTTATCTATGATGAATACATCAACAATTAAACATTAAATGCAAGCAAAAGTATATCAAAGGATGCAAAACTACATATCAAAGTACAGATCAGAGCATGTTTGTGTTCTAGTAGTTTACTGTTTGTCTTAGTTTTCCAAGCAGGTGTTACAACAGACTAAACATTAAGAGATGTAAGACAAACATGCATGGGTGAGTCTCACGAAACCTGTCAGAAAATTTCATTTCATTCAAAGATTAAAAGACATTTTGCAATGGTCATAAACAGAGATTTCATTTTCATTTTCTTGAAATATGCTTTTCATGTGCAGTTTTCATGAAGTTCACCCGCATGAAGATGTACTGTATTATGTGTGAGTCAGTGAGTGAGTAAATGTGAGAGACGTAACAAAAACAGACATGAACATGAAAGAGAGAAAGAAAGAGATAGAAGTAGAGAGAGTGATATTAATTTTATATATAAGTTACATTAATTTTCAACACTAGTTTTGTCAGTTGAAAGCATTAATTTGGTATGATTAATGTTGAAGCTTGAGATAAATCTATTCTGAAAAGTTTAATCATTAGAAATACATCTTTCTATGAAGAAAGAACCTGACTGTTACAGTCTATAGGCAGAAAAAGGTAAAGTTTCAAAAAGATGCTGGAAAAGAAACAGAAGATGAAGAAAAGATCTCAGTAGGGATGCTGCCAAGCAGGTGGAGGAGAAGAGAGGGATGTAGGGAAGGAAAGAAGTAGAATATCAGATTTGTTAGTTACTAACAGTGATCTCAGCCGTGCACTGTGGACAGCGCTGCCCTCTTACCGCCTCCTGAGACTGAGATTTACTCATGATGGCCAACAGCGTCTGCAACAACACATCCAACAAACTCTCCACCATCATCTCTACCTCCTCCTGCACAGAGCTCTCCTGCAGAGAGGAAACAAGGAACATTAGCTCCCAAACCAAAGTCATCAACGGGATGTTCAAAGGTTTGATGACATGCACATTGACTGAAGTGTACCAGTGAGCTGCTCTTAATAATAGAGAAAATACTGCTCAGGATTCCTGAGCAGATCAGAAGCTCCTTCTGTTGACGCAGATGCAGATGAATGTGATGGAGAACAACAGGAAGGAGAATTCTTCTTGATTCTGTGGAAAGAGACAGAGGGAGGTTACAAAGCAATTCATGCTGTCATAAAACGTGCAAAAATGTACTTTTGGGGACACAAAAACTTGTCACTAGAGCAGTACCCCTAAAAGAGACAACTTTGTACCATGTCTAACCATAAAAGGTGCATATTAGTAACTCAAGAGTAGTAATAAGTACCCTTAAAGTGCTACTAGGGGTAAATGAGAGAACTTTAAGAGTTCTGCCCCAGTGACAAGTTGTTGTACCTCTAAAAGGTACAATTTTGCAATGTGAAACATTCTTTAAGAAGCACCTGGGAAGGAGAAAAGCCTGCTGTCCACTGTCCGAGCAATGGACTGCAGCTTGACCACATCCATGGACTGACCGATGTGGACTGTGCTAGGCATGCTACCCAGAGTTCCCCTCACAAACTCTGCCACTTCCTGTACTGTGAACATCTGGAGGAGCTCATCGAAAATTGCCGGGAAAGAGTTGAGTAGAGCAGCCTGAAAAGATTTGAAGAGATCAGAGAAAGAAAGGTTTACATTTGCAATTTGGTCAACGTTGGTGTTTCCCTTTAGACTAAACAAGATGTGTAGGGCATGTTGGCCAAAGTTGGGATGAACTTCACCCATATAGCAAGAGATAAAGTAACACTGAGGCTTAATCTCATGGTTACTTGGTAGATGAGAGCAAGACAAGCTCTAAGATCAGAGATCATCTCCTGGAGACCCACTGTCCTACAGAGTTTAGCCGAACTCTAATCAAACACACCTGAACCAACTAAGCAAGATCTTCGGGTCACTTGACAATCACAGGCAGGTGGGTTAGAGTAGGTTGGAACTAAACTTTGCAGGACAGTGCATCTCCATAAGCAGGGTTGAAGACTTCTTAGTCACTGTCCCAGTCAAAAACCTTGGCCTTGTCTATTGCTTTATTCAAAGGTCCATTACATCTCTTGCTTCTGAGGACTTCTCTTCCCCACTTTGCTCAACAGCCCAATGGTACGATCCATTGCAGGCAAGGTGATCTCTGGTTCCCGGTTCAACGCCTTGAGAAGGTGAAAAATGGGGTGTTTGGAAGGACTCGACTTTGTGCAGGAGAAGATTTGGTGTCAAACACAGCAATCAAAACCAAGAAACACACCAAAGAATCCAGTGGAAGATGCATTGGAAGCATTTGTTGGTGTTGGTCAGGTTGTTTGGGTTGTTGGTTCATGTTGGGGTCTGGTGCTCTGGAAGGGTACTGAGTGGTTGCATGTGACGGTAGATGTTTTGGCTTTGGCATTGGGTTGGGTTGTGAGGGAGTCTCTGTTCCATTACTGTGGGGCAATTCAACAAGCTGCATTTACTTACAGACAGCGGAGAGGGCCTTGGGGCACTGCAGCTCAACGGCTGCAAGCAGTTGCCCTGGTTGGTAGTAGCTTGTCCTGTAGTTGGCTGGGGACCCTAGGGGGCACAGTGAGGTTGGGCAGGATTGGGTCAAGATATGGGGCAGGAATGGGAAAATTCCACAAAGGTACAATGTGGGACAATTCAGGAAATATATTAAGTCAGCAAAAAACAAAGAAGACTATATCTACATCAAACTATTGGTGCAAGAGTTGTGGGTAGGATGGACTGTACTGTGTCCAGACATAGATTAATCAAAGTATGGCCACATGTTTTTGTCCAAGGGTCCTGGTGGATCCAGTATTAAATGCCGGAGGCATGAATGATAAATGCGGTGGTGACTGAAGAACTCATGTGGAAGAAGCTTTGTGAAGGAGATCAAACATAACCTAATGAAGATATATTTCGAACATAATGCAGAAATTCCAAATTTTAGACATGAATAGAGAGAGAAATGTCACATTTTCCTGTACAAACATTACCTAAAACCAATCGAATACGATTTATGAAATAGATCATTCTACAAACCCCAACCTTTTACATATAAACTGTCCCACATTGTTTGTGCTAAGGAACTGATGATACCTTACAAGCCTTACTGAGGGGAACTATTACCTGCTGAACAATAAAACATATCAAGGGATCAGAATATCATAGTAACTTGTGGGAGAGGAGAGCTTGTTTGACTCAGAACACTTCAGAAACCAAAGCCCACCCACAACAGCGACAAGTACAATTCACACCATCTTCAGACAATGTAATAATCTAGTGATTAATGATACTACAGCATCTCAAGAACAGCTTGCGGTGTTGGTGTCTCTCAGACTTCATCTTAAGTCCTCTTCAGATCTGACACCTTTAGAACATTGCACATCTACTTCACTAAGAAAACAATCTGAAGTGATTTACTTAAACATACTCCTTCAGGAAAAACCTTTGTTTTGTCTGATCGCAACTCGCTCTAGATGAGAAATTAGTTCACAGGATTCTTCTTGAGATGTGGCTGTCTAAACAGCTTAGACGTACAAGGGCAGAGATAGACAAATGCATCAATCTCATAGAAGACTAAACAAACCTGGACCTCAAGGAAACAGCTTTGATCTTGGGTCAACAATGGTGGATTTGGATATCAGGAACTTGTTACAACTGAACCTGCAGAGTTTAGCTGCAACCCCAATCGGACACACCTGAACCAGCTAATCAAGCTCTTACTGGGCAAACTAGAAACTTCTCAGCAGGTGTGTTGAGGCAAGTTGGAGCTAAACTCTGCAGGACACCAGCCCTCCAGGACTGAGTTTGGGCACCCCTGCTTTAGGTAGTATCTCTTCACTAAACATGAAATGTGGACAGTTCTTGAGGTTATATCTGACCTGGGTGAAAATGAGTGTTTCAGAGCTGCGGCTGTCCAGACTGAGCACGAAACGTATGGATTGGAAAAGCTCCTGGATGCTGGCCCGAAACTGGTCCTCCTCCATTCCACAGGTAGCCCGAGAGTAGAGGATCCGTGACTGGACGATTAATTTAAACAGGTACTCTAGAGCCTGGAGGTAGATTTACAGTTAACATGTGCACCCTAAAAATATCTCCAAGATATATTTATGCTATAAAATGTATTTAAAACACCCCAAGTACAATCAATAAAGACAATCCCTTTGCTTGGACCTTGAAGACAAATGGAAAAAAGGTTCAACTTTTTGAAGCATTTTTCACTTTTTATCACTACGGGAAATTTGTACTTAACTTAGATGCTAATGAAACAAAACACTTCCCATTTCCACAAAACACTTTTTTTTCTTCATACAGTTTCATTAGTACTGAGGAGTTTTTGATTCAAAGCATTTAGTACTAAATATTATAATGATTAAACGAATCATTTTGCACAGTTTGCATCAAAGTCTCCAGTTTCTTTCATAAGCCAATTTTAAAAGCTACGATAAAAGGTTTTACTTCTAAATACACAAGTACAATTAAAAGTAGAAACTTTTCTTATTTTCACTCAAGTATGTGTTTGGCTTAGATACTTTTGAAAATTGACGCAGCACCCACACTTTAAGTGAATTATAATTTCTCTGTACTTTTACAGAGCTTGACATTTTAATATGAGGGTACTGTCAGCACCAAAATGAATCACCAATCAAACCAGCAATGGCAATACATCTCGACAAAAACCATTTGCTTGAGCTAGTTCTTTGTAAAGGTCCTTTAAGGACTGCAACTTATGTAAATATTTGTTCTAGTTGCTGTTAAAGCTGAATCACTGTTTATTTGACAGCAGCCACCATATGCTTTTTATGACAATTTTCTCTTGACTTCTGTTTCTGTGGTTATATAGCACACTTAATAACATCAAGGTGATCTTACCCTCATGGCTTCCTGGATGTGATCCTGTCGAACAACTTCTGCTGATCGGTCCATATACCATTTCAGACAGCGAATCAACTCTCTGAATTTGAAATTGAACATCTAGTTATACCATATTCAGATAATGTATTTAACAATATGTCTTTCTTTACTAAGATTAGCTTTCTTGCTCGAACTGTACACTGAAAAAAACTGAAACTATTTTCAGTCAGAAATTGCTAGTCAATTTTACAAAGATTAATTACAAAGAAGCAGCAAGTAACACATTAAATTAAAGATGAAATTTTGAAGTACAAAAACTGAAATTGTACTTCCTTGTAATGGCTACTCTAGTAATCTTTGTTTTATTTACAACTTCTAAAAATCATATCTTACAGTTTAAAAATAGATGGACTTACTTATAGGCAAGTGCTCCAGCAAAATGCTTCTGTATGTAGGTGTCCATCACAGGCCGGAAGTGATAAAACTTACTGTCCCGGAGCAGATTGATGATGAACACCTGGACAGAGATTTAAAGCAGTGGTCAGGAGGTTTCTGATCAGGCCCAAAGCTCTGACTGATGTTGAAAATATCAGTAAATACTTTAGTACATCAGGTTAAAGGAGTAGTTCACCCAGAAATAATAATTATAATGAAAATATAGCTGTATACCTATATATAGTTTTTTTTTTTTTTAACATTTATGGCTGTTGTAGTGCCAGCTGTGGTCCGATCTTCTTAAAACTTTGCATGCTTGTTTAGAATCACCTGTCTCATGTGCTCACCAGGTTTCATGAAGTTTCGAGGTTTTCTTTAGGCTTTATAGGATTTTGGGTAAATTTAGACAGGTCACTTTAATAAACTACCCCATTATAGCCTTACAAAGGGTAAATCTCAACATTATTTTGATAATTATTGACCTAGAGTTCAGAGAATTGTACTGCAGTGTCTTTTTTTTTTGACATCTCAATCATTTAATAAATGTTTTGATTGACAGCAGTGGTTCTAGAGGCAAAGTTGTTTGGAATGAGGAGTTCTATCGCACGATACAAATATAGCGTGTATGTGTGAAAAACCATGTGACGTACAATTGTTTACACCCTTAAAAAATGCAATATCGCCCCGTCCCCAGTGGACGATTTTATTTCAAATTTCTCTTAAACCTTTGGGGTCGTGTGTCGAACAGGCTCACCATGTTTTGTTCCATGTTTTGTTCTGATCGGCCTCCATTAACCTTGTCTAACAGGTGCTCAAACTTTGTCGGCCAATTTTGAGATACACAAATGTTGATTCTGAAAATTTGTTCCGTTTGGGTAAAAAACCTACGACTTGTTTGCAAAAGTAGGTTTTGTATAAAAAAAATGCGAAACACCTGAAAATTCTGCCAGGCTCACAAATGAACCCAACAAATTCCAACAACACTAGAGCCTGCGACTTATGGTTTAGGACAGTGGTTCTCAACAGGGGGGGCGCGCCCCCCGGAGGGATCGGAAGGGGGGCGCAAATCATGGATCGCGGAACCGGGGTGGCCGCCCGGGCCTGAGCCCAGGTAACTGGTGCAAATTATGACATACAAAAATACATAGACTATAGACTCATATGGATTATTCATTAAAAGGTCGCGATCTCGATTCAAACACACGCAATCTTATTGCTATATGATGATGATTTCGCCATGTCTATAAAACCTTTGAAATCGCAATCACATCGGAATATTTAAACCTGCTTTCGCGCAACCGCTGATCCAGAGAGAGCTCTGGTCATGTAAGTTAAGCTTTGTTTGAACAAGCTTCACGACCAGGATACACGGTATTTCTGTGTTGCAAACACTGAATAATAATTAAAGTATTCGGATAAATGTTCATTATAGCCCTGCACGGGCCTCATATATATTTCCTAGCCCGGCCCTTGTCCGACAGCTTATCAGAATTATCTGCCCGAGCCCGTCTTTCCCCCCCCTTCTCCCAAAACAGCTTATACTACTGTTTCATCTATTGAAATAGTTCAGTTTTGTATGTAATGGCAAAGTGATTTTATTTCTTTTCATTCTTTTGTTAAGTTAATTTAGAAAAACGTTTGGAGCATTTTTGTTCATTAAAATACAAAAACTTTAGGCTATATTTAAAGTAAGGACTGTTTGATCAATTTTGCCTTCTCAAATCATCACGACTTGCTTAAAATAAAATCTATAGATATAGGCCCAAAAGAGTTCAAGTATAAAACAATGTTAGTTGCAACGTTAAACTTAGAGAAATGTGCGCTATTAGACGCATACCCAAATTTGTGCGGAGAGTGGAAGCTAAAGGCGCATTGCAGGACATTGAGGCGCCAGTGCAATGACTTGCATTTTTTTTCAGTGGAAACAATTTAAAATATTCCGCCATTTTTGCTCATAATACATCTTTCGCAACTGTTAGGGGTCTACTTTTATTTGTGTGCACTCACAACATCAACAAAACGTTGCAAAAGGTGCTTTTATAAAATAAAGAAAACAAACATGATGCGCTTTCTGTTGCCTTAACAGGAGCGCTTCACAAAAATGAACCGAAACTCAGCAAATACATACCTAACAGACATGATACATATATCTATAGAAAGCTTGAAATTATTAATTAACGAAATAAAACAAATACTCTGTCACAAAAACTCTTTCAATATGTAAAAATGCATTTCTCTAAAGGCGCGTCCAGAGAATAGATGGTGAGTCAGGATCGGCAACTTCATCCTTGGGACACTGAAAACACTGGTTTATTAATAAATAATTCAAATATCTCCTTATTTCCCCCAACACATTCAATGTAATTACCTTTGCTGGTGCTTTGTGGCATTTTCAGCCTATTGCGTGCGCTTGAACGCGGATGCTGCGCTGATTTGCTGCTGCTGGCGGAGACACTAAACGCTTTCCGAGCCGGTCTCGAAAGTGAAAGCAAAAGTGAAGTCTCGTGGTGTTTCCACCAGCGCGGAAATTTGTTTTCATCACCGGAATGGACTTTTAAAGTTTAAGGATAAGTTCATTAAGCCGTAAAATTACTTCTTCCATTCGCCTCAACTTATCTGTGCGAGGCTGGGTTTTCAAAATTGACGGCTTTGAAAACAAAGTAACGAAATCGGCTCCAGGTGGAAGATGACCTGAGGCTTGCGCTGTCCAACACTGAACCGCGAAATGTGCTTCTTTGTAAAAAGAAGCAAGCGCAGGTGTCCCACTGATTGATTTAAGGGTGCCATGGCTGAGACGCATTCGTATAACATCCGCCCTAAATAGTACAGAATATTATTTAGGGCGGATAGTATGCGAATGCTTGAAGAATCCAAAGAACGAATGAAACGCAACGTGCTTTACACGTAAAATAATACTTACACGTTATTTAGCGTTTATACGTTACAACTTATAGGCTACTTTAAGTTCTCTTGTGCAAAATCTATAATCTATCTATCTACCTATCTATCTAACCTTTTATATAGTTATTATAAAACTCATAATAGTTATTTTAAAAATCATAAGTTATGAAAAGTATAACAAAGTACAAGAATACAAAAGGGGGGGGGGTGGTTGGTGGAGGGGTTGGGGGGGCGTGCCACATGATAGGGGAGGTTTGGGGGCTTAAGTTCCAAAAGGTTGAGAACCTCTGGTTTAGGAGTTACGAGTGATTTTGTACTTTCGTTCGGTGTAGCGCCCTCGTCAGGCTGATTGGGGAAAGCCTTGGTCACGTTGTAGTTTCAAGTCTCTACGACTTAAGGTAACAATTACAATAGGGTTTCAGGGCTACATGCTTGAACCCCTAAAAATCTGCTGAAATGAAGACGTAGATGAGTTTGTTTCTTCACGGGAACAGATTTGGAGAAATTTAGCATCGGCACCCATTCACTGCAGAGGATTGATTGGTGAGCAAGTGATGTAATGCTAAACTTCTCCAAATTTGTGAAGAAACAAACTCATCTACTGTACATCTCGGATTGCCTGAGGATGAGTAAATTTTCAGCAAATTAAATTTTTGGGTGAACTATTCCTTTGCACTAAATGAAAATAAGACAACAAGGCTTTACTGGAAAATGAATGCCAGTGCAAGAAGAATGCATCTGCATAGGTTCCCCATTCTCCACACAGAAACATGACAGATGTATTCAGGCCAAAAGAGGCTAGAACGTCTTGACTCTTTTCACAGGAGTACAAGAAGCTAAAGGCTCTCTGGAGACACCACTATCAAGCAGCTGTGAACGGCTAATAATGCCTGGATCCACGCCAGCTGAAATCCTCCATTTTTCAAAACAGACACACACACACACAGCATGGGCACTCATGAAAGAGATGAATCGCACACATTTAAGGGTGTTCACACAGGCAAACACACAGTACGTGTGGGTCTGAGTCTTTTGATGAATGGAAATCAGACACGTTATTACAGCGGTGAATTATTAACGTTAGTTAAGCTATGTCCTAGAAATGTCATTTATTAAAGTTTCTAACCAGTGACTGAAACACCAGGGGTCCGTATTTGTCTGTGTTGTCATCCAGAATGGAGAACAGCGTGTCGAGGATGTCTTGAAGAAACTGGAGAAGAAAAGAGAAAATGGATGTAAATAACATTAAGCAGATATTAAAATTAGTTATTTTTAAAGACAAAAACAAGCCAGAGCGCTCACTTTGACTATTTCTTCCCCACAGACGTGCCGCAATCGTCCCAAAATGTCCATTACACGGTCTGGATGTGCTTTCCACTTCAACAAAGCTAGCAGATCGACTTCACAACACAAACACAATAAGAAAGTGTTATTACTCTGAGATGTAGAAGCAACAGCTGATGCATGGAGGGGAAAATTAATATTGCGCAGTGTTAGTGAGCTACCATTCTGTGTTAGTTTAGTGGAAGAGAGCTGAGTTGATATCCAGAGGGTTTCCTTAGTGCTGCGCTGGAATATGAGGCTGGAAGGGATGTTCGGGCAGCCGTTGAAGTCGTCTTTACAACAGGGCAGACCCAGGTACAGCGCATGGTTACTGAAGGTGGTGTTTTCATCACACTGATCCACATACAGAAGAGAGTTTTACAAGTTAACCAGGATTATTATTGGTTAAACTAAAAAAAAAAAAAAAACATTTTTTTTTTTTTTAAATTAACCATGGCTTTACTACAAATAAAACAAACCAAAAAATAACAGTCATGAACTTCATAGTTAAACCATGGTAACCAGAAATTACATATAGTTTTGCTACACTAACCATAGTTTAACCATGGTATTTGTAGTAAAACTGTGGTCATGCAAATGGTAATCAATCTGGCAAATAACACTACACTTTTACTAGAATAAAACCATTGTTCATTTTTCGTAAGGAATGTTATTTGAAATAACACAAATGTTATCTGAAATGAACATTAAGTATTCTAAATAATAATAATAATTTAACTAAAATAACTAAAACTAAACTCAAATAAATAAATGCAATGAAAACTCAAAATGTAAAAATAAAAAGTTTTTTTTTCAGTTTTATTCAATTTTTATATTTTTATTCAATTATTTTAATTTGACGTGTAACTACATTCTTAATCAGTACTTAAAAACTTAAAGTTCTGTTTATTTTCTTAATTGTATTTATTTTTTACAAATTTGTTAAATGGATAAATGTGTTCATTATTTAAATGCAATTTAAATAATGTTTTTTCCTACTGTATGGTATATCAAGTATGGAATATCTAATTTATGGTAAAAACTATTTATGATGTGCTTAACATAACATACTGTCTGTCTCACCTTGTAGACGTAAAGCTCATGGCTCTCATCTGACAATGTAGTGCCGTCTTCCCTCATGAGCGGAGTGAATGCAAAGCCAAAAAGCTTCTTTTCTCCTTTGTCCTTTGCTGTAATAAACAGAGAGAAAGAGAAAAAGAAAGAGAAAGAGAAAAGAAAGGAAATGTTAAATGTAAAAAATCATTAAAATGTTAGTAAGTCAAAGAATAAAAAGCCTGATTATTTGAATATATTAAGTGTTGAATTCAGTATTTAGCCCAACAGATCGGGCCAACTGACTAACAAAATATTCTCATCTATAATTTTGTAAAGAAATTCATATCTAGGCACAATTTATATTCATATTAGCTGATTCATTTCAGTAATTTAAGCATAAGCCTTTAGATCAAACTGTCAAGCAAAATCAGTTTAGTAAATTCAGCAATTCTATAATTGTAATATTCAGCAAATTTATACCGGCAGTGTACAAAGTCCTTACTTGAACAGTGTCTGAACTCAAAGCGCAAATGGGACCCGCGGAAGCGGTCGATGGGGATCGGCAGTTTGACGACCTCACTCCAGCGCGGACTGTTGTTGTGGTAGAGGACGAAAGAGCGGTACTCGCTGATGTTGTGTTCTCCTGAGCCCAGACTAATGCACTCCTGATAAAAGATAGAAGAAATGGAAACTGTTTGCTTTTATGTGGCTTTATAGTGTGCATCAAAGTTTGCGACACCAACATTTATGATGGGCTTATGTAAAATACATCAGAAACTCATTTACTCCTCCAAACTGACTTCAATTTTGTCAGGACTAAATGATTTACCACATGAGCTACAGATCACTGATATGTTTTTCAAAGGGATAATTTATCCAAAAATGAGAATTCTGTCATTGTTTACTCCCTTGTGTCATTCCAAACCCTTCGTTTTTGCTTCTGTGGATTCTGTGTGATTTTTATTTCAATAACCGTGCAGCACAATTCCTTAAAATTTATCCTTTTATACAAGGTTTGGAACAACATGAGGGTGAGTAAATGATGGCTGAAATTTCATATTTGGCAAACTATTCCTTTATTAAAGCAGTCTGACGTACTTTGAGGATCTCGCCATCAGCGTACAGCACATACATGGTGACCTCAATGTTCTTCTGAACGCTCTTGCCTCCTCTCTCAAAGTCTCCTCTTTCCAGTGTGAGGTAGAGGTCATTGCGTATGTCACCTGAAGATAGAAAGAAAAACACATACATTGTTCTGTAGTATGATATGTTATTCATTTTTGCTTGGTAAAACTACACTTATTACACATTTGTTGACATTTTGTTACTTATATTTTCATTTGGAAAATTTTTTGCAAGAAAAACTCAACACTGATGTGTTGCCAAATGGAGTTTTAAAAAATTCAGGCATCCTAGACACAAATCTGATGATAAATTTTAAAGATACAGCTGCACAAATGTTTTTTAGAATATCATTGTTTGGTAACTTTTTTCTCTCTCTTTTTTGCTTCATGAAACTGCATCTGTCATAAAAATGTTGTGGGTTTTTCCCTTATATTCTCACTTTGGAGGGTTAATATGAGGAAAATAACATTTATGTGTCACTACATGGGATTAAAAAAAGTTTAGGCATCTTAGACAAAAATGTGAAATTAATGTTACAAATACGTTGTTATATTTGTTACTCATATTTTCATTTGGGAAAATTTTTGGAAGGAAAACTCAACACAGATGTGTCGCCACATTGAGTTTAAAAAAGTTCAGACACCCTAGATACAAATCTGATGACAACTTTTAAAGAAACAGCTGCACAAAGGTTTTTTAGAATATCATTGTTCGGTAACTTTTTTCTCTTTTTTGTTTCATGAAACTGCACCTGTCACAAAAATGTTTTGGATTTTTCCCTTATATTTTCACTTTGGAGAGTTAATATGACAAAAACAAAATTTATGTGTCACCACATGGGATTAAAAAAGTTCAGGCATCATAAATAAAAATGTGATTGTTACAAATATGTTGTAATTTTGTTACTCATATTTTCATTTTGAACAATTATTGCAAGGAAAATGGAACGTTTACGTATTGCCACACAGAGTTTAAAAAAGTTCAGACATCCTAGAGACAAATCTGATGACAAATTTTAAAGAAACAGCTGCACAAAGGTTTTTTAAAATATCATTTTTCGGTAACTTTTTTAATCTTTTTTGCTTCATGAAACTGCACCTGTCACACAAATGTGGGGAATTCCCTTATATTTTCACTTTTTGATGGTTAATATGAGGAAAACAACATTTATATGCCACATGGGTGTTAAAATGTTCAGGGATCCTAGACAAAAATGTGATTGTTACAAATATGTTTTTTTTTTTTTTTAATCATTTTGTTAATCTTATTTTCATTTTGAAGAATTATTGCAAGGTAAATGAAACAGTCATGTATTGCCACACTGAGTTTAAAAGAGGACATCCTAGACACAAATCTGATGACAAATTTTAAAGAAATTCACAAAAAAGAAATACGTTACAAATACGTTGTCATTTTGTTGCTTAAATTTTTGTTTTGAAAAATTATTGCAAGGAAAACTAAACATTGATGCATCACCACATTGAGTTACAAAAGTCTACACATACTAGACATCAATCTGATGACAAATTTTAAAGAAACAGCTGCAAGGTTTTTTAAAATGTCAGTGTTCAGTAACATTTTTTCTTTTTGGGTTATTGAAACGGCACCGGTCACAAAAATGTTGTGGGCTTTTCTCTTATATTTTCACTTTTTAGAGGGTTAATATGAGGAAAATTACATTTATGTGTCACCACATGGGATTAAAAACAAGACAAAAATCCTAGAAAAAAATGTGACTGCTACAAATGAATGTTACAAATACATTGTCATTTTGTTACTCATATTTTCATTGTGTAGAATTTTTACAAGAAAAACTCAACATACATGTGTTGCCACATGGAGCTTAAAAAAGTTCAAATCTGATGACACATTTTAAAGAAACACCCCTCTTTTTTGGTTGGTAAAAACAAACCCATTACAAAAACACTGTGCTCAGATATCAGATCAGACATCCTAGACACAAATCTGATGATAAATTTAAAAGAAACAGCTGCATAAAGTTTTTTTTTTAGGATGTCAATGTTTCTTTAACTTATTGTTTTCATTTCATGAAACTGTATATATATATATATATATATATATATATATATTTACATTCTAGAGTTAATATGAGGAAAACAACATTTATGTGTTGCCACATGAGATAAAAAAAATTCAGACATCCTAGACAAAAATGTGATTGTTACAAATTAATGTTACAAATACGTTGTCATTTTCATGGAGTTTCAAAAAGTTCAGACATCCTACACAAAAATCTGATGACAAATTTTAAAGAAACAGTCAATTTTTTTTTTCATTAGTAATTTTTGCGTTAATTTTGTTATTTTTCCTCCCTTTTGTGACTGGTAAAACCACACCCATCACCAAAATATTGTGTTCAGACATCAGTTCAGACATCCTAAACACAAATCTGATAACAAATTTTAAAGAAACAGCTGCACAAAAACTTTTCTTTTTTGCCTTCACGAAACTGCACCTGACACAAAAATGCTCCCTTTATATTTTCACTTTGGAGGGTTAATATGAGGAAACATATTAACATTTGTGGGTCACCAGATAGGATTACAAAAGTTCAGGCATTCTAGACAAAAATATGATTGTTACAAATATGTTGTCATTTTGTTACTCATATTTTGATTTTAAAGAATTATTGGAAAATGAAGCATTCATGTATTGCCACATGGATTTTGGAAGCGTTCAGACATCCTAGACACAAATCTTATGACAAATTTTAGTAATTTAGTAAATTAGTAATTTTTGTGTTAATATTGTGCTGTGTTATTTTTTCCCCTTTTTGTTCTTGGTAAAATCAAACCCATCACAAAAACATTGTGTTCAGAGATCAGTTCAGACATCCTATGAACAAAACTGATGATATATTTTAAAGAAACAGACACTTTTACACACTTTTTTTCACATTATCATTTCCATTTCTATAGCTCATTTATATTTAAATAATATTGTCAATAATAAAGTTCCTACGGAACTGTTTTACTTATTTGCAAAGCCAAACCTCAATCAACCTTGCCACTTGGCGAGTGTTAATTTTGCACCCTGACTACAGATACAAACACAAATATTGTGACTAACTCATGAAAGCTGGATGGATACAAAAAGTGTAAACAAATATTTCAGCATGTTCAAGCTTAAGAGAAAATGTAATCTTTGATGGCCCCGGCACACTTAATTTAGCTTCACTTTTAAGCCCTTTTACAGAGTGTAATAAAAGCTATTGCTACATAAAGGTCAAATCGTTTGTCCAGCTAAATTGCAGAAGCGAAGCTGCACCCACAGGCTGTAAGAAATATCATCAAACTTGTGTTCAACCTGTCTTTTACACTGTGAATACACATGTGACCTTGGTTTTCAGATGACTCTTTCATTATCAACCTCATTCAATCCATGACCCAGCAGCCCACATTCTCTCTGAGCCGAGCGGCAAGCATCTGAATCATAATACTCAAAATAAACACAGACTCTCTCTGGAATAGCGCTTAGCTTTTACCCATCTACTCAGGGGAACAAAGTTTTAGCTGTTAGTGAAAGAAGTTGTGGGTTTAATTCTTCCAATTACAGCTGATGCAATAAAAGAGAATGCATGGCTCTACAGAGAGCTGCTAGAAACCATCCCTCCTGCTGACACCCACCCTGCAGACACTTATGAGTGCTGAGATGTATATTTCAGCATAGACCTTAAAGAAAAGCTTACATTTGCTCTGATGCCATCAGATATCTCTTGAATGTCTTGACTGGGGGTGGATATACCGAGGGAGAATGATATAAACCACCTTACGCAATAATACTCTCACTTTATTGTGTGTGTAATGGGCATCACAAAATAGTTTCTTTGACTTCTGCTCACAAATTGAGAATGACTCATACATTTTGAGTAACAAAGAACAAAACTGACCACCTGAGGACCTTTGCAAACACCATGAATCTCCATTATACGTATAAACTAATATTACATAGTAGTACAGAATATAAACAATAAATTGGCTCTGTTGTAATGGTTCTAAATGTATTCTAACAAAAGTTAAAAACTAAAACTTACAAGAATACAAAACTACAGTTATAAAAACATTTAAAACTTTATATAATAATGTGCACTGACAAATCATGCATAAAAAGGACCAAAAACTTGCATTAAGAATACAAACAAATTTGGTCACATCTTGATCTTTAAATATATATTTAGATATAAAAATGTAAACTTAAATTCCACTTTTTTATTGTTGCTTGTTTGTTCTATTACACAGCACATATACACAGCATTTACAGAGAACTTAAAAAAAATTCAGTTATTGAAAATTATTACCTTATATCAAACTTTTTTTTCAGCTAGTTGTCAACATTCTTCAAATAATAAAATGACTAAAATCTAGAACCAACCAAGTAAATACTTGCCATATATAAATACTACATGAACTACTAAAATAGCAAAACACAAAAAATGTAAAATACAAATTATTTAAAAATAGTAATAAATAAAAACTATATAAACATACTGTATGAACTACTAAAAATGGCAGCACACAATTAAAGTACTAAAACTGTAACTAAAATTAAAATTATTTAAAAAATATGAACACATAAAAAACCATATACACATACTACATGAACTACTAAAAATGACAAAACACAAAATAAAATGACTAAAACTAAAATAACCTAAAATTAAATTGCAAACAAAAAATAAAATAATCATATGAATAACTATAATAGTATTTCAATGATCTTAAAATAACACTGCTACACAAATTTTTTCAACTGTATATTTTTAAATGTAAATGTCTGTGAATGTTTTACAAAATTGGCTTTTTTGTAGGATATTTCATTTCATTTTTTTGTGGGATACTTTTATTGTGCTAAACTGAATTGTAAAGTACTGATGGGTATACTTTCAATACTAATGCTGTATTAAGAGAGATCTCCATGAAAACACACACACACACACACACACACACACACACACACACACACACACATATATATATATACGGTATATATATATATATATATATATATATATATATATTCTTTTTTATATATTTTCTGGAGTCATTAGAAAATAAATGTTAAAGTGTGATTATGTTCTGTACTTTTTGTTAGTAAATGATTTTCATAACTCTATAATTCACGGTGTTTAAAATGGATAAAATTATTTAACAACAATGTTAAATGGTCATATTTACCATTTACATATTTGAAAAATAAATAAAAAAAAATAATTGATGATACTTAATATCAGATTGAAAACAACTCGAATCTACCAAGAAGCAAATCTAGATAAGAAAGCAAGTACAATCACAACTGCTTTTAGAAACAGTGGCTGAAACAGACAAAGCTTTATTTAGTAAAAGCCGAAATAAAGCTTTGTGTGTTTGTCTGTTTGGCTGACAGTATCCTACAGTTCCACAACCTGATAAAAATGCTATCTGGCAGCAGCAGACTGGCTCCCTGTGAGCGCTGGATTGCGTTCCTGTTTAGACGTTTTCTGTAATGGGTTAAGGCTACAGTGTTAGACCCTTCTCTCCACTGCTTCAAAGCTATTTCACTGAATAAAATCCAAATAAAGCTCTCTATTCAGGAACAAATTCCATCCAAATAGAAACAATCCTGATTCATTCCCAGCTGGAAAGAGGAAAAACGGCCTGACAGTAGTAGCTAGCATATAAAGAAACAGAAGAAGATACTACGTTTTATGTATTTGCGTGTGCTCACATTATGGTTTGTTATGTATATCAAGAGGTTGAGATCTCTAATATATTATCAGAATTTGATAAAATAAGATAATAGATTAAATTCCAGATTCAATATTTTACCCCTAATCGCACATACTCATCACGGAGACGTTTATCTGATGTCTTCATTTACATCTTGAAAACATATTTTTTAGAGTGTTCCAAGATAGAACACGTACGTCTGCAAGATGTCTGTTAAAGATCTCTTGATCTGGAAAGCATCTGCTGTGTACAAACATCTGACAGACGTCTGTAAGATGTCAGTTTTACATACATTCTACATTCTACATTTTACATACATCATAAACATCTTAAAGACATCTAATAGACGTCTATTTGACATCTGATAGAAAACGTCCAATAGACGTATTGCAGATGAGTAAACTATGTAAAAAATATGTCTTGCAGATGTAAATGATGATGTCAAATAGACGTCTCCAAGATGTATGTGTGCTCTCAGGGTTTGCTCATCTGCAATATGTCTATTTCCTCTAATACATGTCTTTAAGGTGTTTATGATTTAGAATGTATGTAAAACTGACATCTTACAGACGTCTGTCAGAGGTTTGTACACAGCAGATGCTTTCCAGATCAAGTGATTTTTAACAGACATCTTGCAGACTTAAGTGTGCTAACTGCCCTGATAGCACACATACATCACAGAGATGTCTATTTAACATCTGCATTAACATCTGGAAGACGTATTTTTTAGTGTTTACTCATCTGCGATATGTCTGTAGGAAGTTTCCTATCAGATGTCAAATAGACATCTATTAGATGTCTTTAAGATGCTTATGACTGAGAATGTATGTAAAACTGACATCTTACAGACGTCTGTCAGATGTTTGTACACAGCAGATGCTTTCTAGATCAAGTGATCTTTAACAGACATCTTGCAGATGTATGTGTGCTATCTGGGATAAGACAAATATCCTGATAGCACACATACATCATAGAGACATTTGTTTGTTGTCTACATGTACATCTGCAAGACGTATTTTTTAGAGGTTTGCTCATCTGCAATACGTCTATAGGATGTTTCCTATCAGATGTTAAATAGACGTCTGTACACAGCAGATGCTTTCCAGATCAAGAGATCTTTAACAGAAATTTTGCAGATGTACATGTGCTATATGGGTACAGTCTTTTACCATCTGTTTTATACTGATTTTCAAATATTATTTTGCTTCAAATGAACGTCATGGTTAATTTAGTTCACGACTAAAATCCCTATGGAGAAAATGAGTGCGAAAGACTCTTCCAGAACCAAGGCTGTTGAAACAAGTTATTGTTAAAATGGATGATGCAATACCAACCCATCACATCTGACACCAGAAAAGGAATGTACAAATACTTCTAGAGAGGTTTTGTTAAACAAACTCATCTTCGGCTTATTGAAAATGTCATGAGAATGAATAATTCTCAAAGCTCGTGGCACTTTGAGTATCATTAACATTTCATAATGCTAACAGTTCAATATTCCATATAATTGCCGACTACAAGACTTAATATCGTTTGACAAACAGAAATTGTATTTTAACGCAATAGATCCCAATGCTTTAGAAACCTGGCCAGTTTGATCTTTTAAGGGAATAAAGTCAATACAGCAATCTGAAATAAGATTACAAGGGTTTTTCCCAGACATTGTGGTTCAATAGCATAAAAGCCTCTTTCAGAAAAATACGTACCTCAGAAACCCAAGGAACCATTGGTGTCAGAGGCCCATTGACTTATTGGCGTTTCAAAATGCTGAATTTAAAGAGCACAGCCTTGTCTGTGATTATAATCGAACTACCTCAGGTTGATTGATCCGTGGATGATAAACCAATCATTGAACCTCTCAGAAGAACAAGGAAGCGTTAACTCAAAGACAAATCAGGGGGATCTACAGAAGAAGATGAAGGACCTATCAATCCACTGAAGGACATCTGGGACTACAAGACTGGTGTGTGAGTTTATGGTTGAAGAGAAAAGGTATTGTTGATGTCCACATGGTTTGGACATTGAAGACTGTTGGGGAATAGACTCGAGAGCCAGCGCTCCATCGAATGACTCAAAATTTTTAAGGAACACATAGTGACATGATTTTATTAAGAGAGCAACTCTGAGAATCCCCAAGGCTCGTTGTGAATCACAGGGAAGGGATTTCTTAACTCAACTTTGACGTGGCAGGAGTCCAGCTGGTTTTACAGGCCCTCTGGGGTTCGGAGCAGAGAGCCGGTACAGTCTGTTAAAATGTGGGTCATATTCATTTATATAAGCTTGATTCTACGCAGTTAAAAGGCAATGAAGGCGATTATGTGCTGTTATGTGCGATTATTAGTCATGCTAAAGGCTCTTTTACAAGACTCGCTTCAGGGCTTATGTGTCGCTTTGACCTCCACATGAAAAGCACTGCAGATAGCGTGATGGAAGGGTGGTTTTATTTCGCAGCTGGTGGTTAGAATTGCTGGGTCGACTAACTGAAAGCTGCTTGGTTTGAAAGTGACTTTTATTTATCACTACACTTTTTCTGCGAAAATGTACAAACGTGTCACACCTTAACCATTTTTTTTTAAATGAGCCAGTAACCAGCCACGTATAGCACTGAGTCAATCTAATTATTTCAATTTAAAAGAGTGACAAATAAATAAAATAAAAAAAATAATTAAATGCTACAAGAAACAACACGACTTTCAAATCTACAATATGAAAAATATAAAATTTGAAATTCACTAAAGAGTACATGTTATAATTATGTGATTAAATTATTAGTATTTTAAATTCTAACTTTAAGTGACTATTAAGTGATGTCAGATATGATCTTTATGCAAAAATAAGGGAAATATGCATAGAGTACTAAGCAGCTAATATCCGCCGATGTATCAAAAAAAATCTATATTTATATTCTAATATAAATATATAAATTTTAATATTGCTAAAGATTACATATTACAGTTGAGTTACAGTGACTGTCAAAAATGATCTAGATGTAAAAATAATTAACTAAACTAAAATCTAAAAAAATTCTAATATCTGCCGATAACCGATATGACACTGATATACTGTGCATTGTGTATGAATAACTGTTACTAAACTCTTTGAAATATTTAATAACCATTTCATACTGTCTTTGTGTAAATATATATATAGTAGTCAACATTTGAAGTGGATCAATACCTTTCATCAAAGTTGTCCAAAACAACCAAAACAATACCCATTCTTGTTTTAGGACTTTTAACTTTTTTTATCCACTTCAAATCTTGACTACTGTGTATATATATATATATATATATAATTTTTTAATGCTACAGATAAATTTAGGCATTGCAACATAATAAACTGTATGAAAAACAGATATTCAATTTGAGATCTGTTTCATATTACAGTTAACAAAGATATTAAATTATTAGTATTTTTAAACATTACATTTAAATGACCATTAAATAATGGCCAAATATAATTTAGGTAAGGGATATGATCATGCAGAACTAAACAGCCAATATTGGCCATATATATATATATATATATATATATATATAAAAGATCTAATATCGGCCAATAACCGATAATGTACCAACATATTGTGCATTGTATACGAATAACTACTACTGCACTGTCAAAATTAAAATTTTATGCTGTTTTATCTAAACAGACATATATTTAACAATTAGATAATACATTTTAGAATACATTAGATAAATATTTTAATAAATATTAAACTCTACAAGTAAATTCGAAAAATATTGTAGATTTTAATTAAGTGCACATTATAATTAAGTTACTAAATTATTAATATTTTAAAATACTAATTTTAAGTCATTATTATGTAATGTTCAATATGATCTAGATGTAAAAATAAGGGAAATGAGCAT
Organism: Labeo catla; assembly: GCA_012976165.1. Classification (NCBI taxonomy): domain Eukaryota; kingdom Metazoa; phylum Chordata; class Actinopteri; order Cypriniformes; family Cyprinidae; genus Labeo; species Labeo catla. The sequence goes on from VONZ01001847.1 coordinate 79,734, forward strand.
GAGTACTAAGCAGCTAATACCGGCCAATATGATCTATTACTATACTGTACATTTTCTAACTCTATCTTGCTGCAAATGTCTACTTTCAGACCATAAGTGTAAAGTCTTGGCATATCTCTCGGATTCATTCGGTCCTGAACGAATCTTTAAACGCAACCGTGACCTCCATGAGACTTACCTGGCATGATCACATCAGGGAAGCCCAGTTTGCGAGTGATGGCCACACCGCGGTTGAATATCATGGGGTTTTCCCTGCGCACCTGCTCCATGTCGCCCCTCAACAGCTGCAGTGAGATGATTAGACCTGCGCGACAAGAAGAGGGAAAATGTGAGATGACTTCATCACGAAAACCACTGTAATTATCCCCGTGATTACGTTAGTATTTATTTAGTAAAATGGGCCTCTTTTTCAAAGAATGTACCAGAGAGATTGCGTTTCTGTCACAATTTTGTTCAGGTCTCTATGCTGTCTGCCAGTAACTGCTACAATTCAATTCAATCAAGACACTGTTTTGGGTCTACAATGCCGCTAATGACCTGGCTCCCTGCTACCTTCAATCCTTCATTAAATCGTACACACCAGCCCGCCTGCTGCAATCAGTCATTCTGATTGCCTGGGTCCCGTCAGTTCCCAATGGGAAGGGTTTCTGTTCATCCAGGTCCAGAATTTTTTTTAGGCCTTCCCCTCGACCATGGAAAAAACTCTCAATTACAACAGCTAACACACCAATTACTACTGAATGATACCTCAAGACACACCTCTACCATACTTCTGTTCCACTAGGACTAGACTGGCCTTACTTTGCTTGCTGATGCAGCTCATTTGAAGGGTTTTCAGGGATCTGATCCAGCTTTTCAATATTACTTTGGACTCTTTCACCATTTCCCAAGTAATAAACTCAGAATTGCAGGTCAGAATCGCAAGACTAGAAAAGTATGATATATAAACTCAAAGTTTTGAGAACTGTGAGATAGAAACTTTAAATTAGGAGATACAAAGTCAAAACTGGAAGATGTAAACTTGGAATTGCAAGATGTTAACTTGCAGTACTTATAGGAAAAGTCCAAATTGTAAGGTATAAACACAACTACAAGAAAAAAATGTTGAGATAAAAAGTCACAAAAAACGAATTGTGAGATGTGAACTCAGAATTAAGAGAAACAAAGTCTGAATTGTGAGATATTAACTAATAATTGTGAGAAGAAAATTCAGAATTGAGAGATAAAAAGTCACAATTACATTTTTTATTCCATTACGGCAACTAAAAAAATAATTGCAAGATGTAAACTCAGAATTTGGAGAAACAAAGTCTGAACTGCAAGATATAAATGCAGAAACTCACAATTCTGAGAAAAAAATCTGAATTGTGAAAAATAAACTCGCAATTGCGAGAAAATAAGTCAGAATAGCAAGATATAAATGCAGAATTGTGAAATGTTAACTGGTAGTTCTTAGAGGAAAAGTCTAAATTGTGAGATATAAACACAACAAAAAATTTTGAGATTAAAAAGTCACAAAAAATAATCGTGAGATGTGAACTCAGAATTAAGAGATACAACATCTAAATTGTGAGATATGAACTCACAATTGCGAGAAGAAAATTCAGAATTGTGTGATAAAAATTACATTTTCATTCCATTATGGCAACTAAAAAATTATTGCAAGACGTAAACTTGCAAGAGGAAACAAAGTCTGAACTGCGAGATACAAAGGCAGAAACTCGTAATTCTTGAGAAACACACTCAAAATCGTGAGAAAAAAGTCCGAATTGTGAGAAATAAACTCACAATTGCGAGAAAAAAGAGATTTTAACTTGCAGTTCTTAGAGGAAAACATTCAATTGTGAGATATAAACAATTATGAGAAAAGTGTCAAAATTTTAAGATTTAAAAAAAAGTAAGATGTAAACTCAGAATTTAAAGATAAAAAGTCTGAACTGTGAAATATAAACACAGAATTGAGATATATTCTTAGTACACCAATGTCTAAACTCAAAATTGTAAGATATAAACACAAAATGTTATGAGATGTAAACTCAGAATTAAGAGAAACAAAATCAGAATCGTAAGATAAATTTGCATTTAAAGTAGTAACTTCCTTCCTTCCTTGCTGGCTTACCGTGGTGGAAAAAGGACTTCCATAGACACTTCCACAGGTTTTTGAGGTCTAAGCTTTGAATGTGACTTTTATTCCTAGTTACCTCCATGGTCACAGTGGCTTTTACATTTTCTTGTAAAGGTACCAAAATTTTGTGTCGAAAACGCATTCCAATAGAAATCTAAACGATAGATCCCCATGCAGATTTAATTCCGAGTTGGTCACTCACATTGACATGACTTTGTAGTATTATATATAACTTTATTATTAGCAGAATTACGTATAATTAAAAGACAACCAGCCAGCCACCTACTGTTATATCAGCTACACAATAGCGAAGTAGGATAATGAACAAACTTTTTTGGAAGCACTGTTCAGTTTCAGCGAGGCTAAAGGTTCCTCATCTGATGCTAACACTTAAATCAAGTGTACGAGCATTTTGGAAGTGCACTTACCGTAGTTAGTGCTGGGGGCGGTGTATTTGGTACTGGACTTGCGGATAATGTTCTCATGAATCTGGTACCACTCGTTTTCATTATTACACCTGTGAAAGACAGAGGAATTATATTGGTTATAGCAAGGAAAATATGTTGTTGCTCAGAAGAAGCATGTGGAATCACTACTATTCAAGTGATTCCCAGATGCTTGGAGACACAAATGTAATTTGTCAGTATATATGTAATTCAGTTTCAACAGTAAAAGGTCTTGTCCTAAGGGGGCATCGCAGTACGCTTACGAATGTGCCAAGACTTAAAGTAAAACTGGGCTTTCATCCAGTCAAAGAGAATTATTCATTTACCACAATACCCAGTGATATTCTAGTGTAGCACGACTGCATAATGAAGATCCCTTCTCAAAATACTGGACACGGTTTGTGTTGGATGAGTGCTTAAAAAGTGTCAAAGTCAACATAAAACACTATTTGCACTGTACTTGTGTAATGACATATTTCCAAGTTAAACAGGATATTCAATGAGAACAATGTTTTATCCGTCTTTAGGAGTGTGAAAAGTTGCAGTCTAAAACCAGAATGGTGCATGAAAAGAAATGTGACAAGTCATGAAGTTTTCAGTCATGAAAGCAACTTCAAATAATCAAGAAAACTTTATATTATAATAAATAATATATTTTATGACCTAGTAATTTGTTAGCTATTTCAGATATTGCTCTTGTTTTGTATATTTAAAATTTACATATGGAAACACAATTTTGTCCGCTTTATCTGTCATATTCTGATATTTATAGGTGGTGTTAACAACACTGTTAAAATAGAATGAATGATGAACAAACAAACAAATTAACGAATTATATGTATGTATTGGTATATTGTATATTGGTATGAATTCAACGTAACTAAAACTAAAAAAAAAACTAAACTAAATAAAGCAAATGCCAACAAAAAAAACAAAGCAAAGCAAAACAAAACACAAACACATAAAAACAAAACAAAACAAAATACAAAGGAAAACAAATCAAAGCAATAAATAAAAGCAAACACAAAACTAAAAATTAAAAACTAAACACAACACAATACAAAACAAAGCAAAACTTAAAACACAAACAAAAAATAAATAAATAAATCAAAACAAAACACAAACCAAAGCAAGACAAATCACAACAAAACACAAACAAATAATAAATAAATAAAAACAAACACAAAACTAAAAACTAAAAGCAACACAACACAAAACAAAGCAAAACTTAAAACATACACAAAATAATTATAAAATAAATCAAAACAAAACAAAACAAAACACAAAGCAAAAGCAAACAAAACTAAATAGCCAAACAAAAAAAGCAAAACAAAGGAAAACAAAGCAAAGCAAAACGAAATAATAAAGCAAAGCAAAACTAAACTAAACAAAAACAAAAAAAAACTAAACAATACAACATAACAAAACACAAAACAAAGCAAAGCAAAACATAACAAAACAAAAAACACAATCCAAAGCAATAACACAAAACAAAGGAAAACAAAATGTAAAACAAAGGAAAACCAAATAAAGCAAACAAAAAATAAAGCAAAGCAAAACAAAAACTAAAAATTAAACACAAAACAAAGCAAAACAAAATGTAACAAAACACAATCCAAAGCAATAAATAAATAAATAAATACATTTTTTATGAGAATTTATCATTAACTCTTTCCTACTTCACAAAACAAAACAAACAAAAACAAAACAAACAGCAAAATATAACAAAACAAACAACAAAATCAAACAAAACACAAAGCAAAGCAAAAGAAAACTAAACTAAATAAAGCAAATGACAACAAAACAAAACACAAAGCAACACAAAACAAAGGAAAACAAATCAAAGCAATAAATAAATAAATAAAAACAAACACAAAACTAAAAATTAAAAACCAAACACAGCACAACACAAAACAAAGCAAAACTTAAAACAAAACACAAACAAACAAACAAACAATAAATAAATAAATAAAAACAATACAAAATACAAAACAAATCACAACAAAACACAAATAAATAAATAAATAAATAGCAAAGCAAAATAAAAAAGAAAAACAAAAAACAAAGCAAAGCACAGTAAAACAAAACAAAAACAAAGCAAACAGGGCAAAACTATCACGTCAAATAATCTAAATAAATCAAAACGAACAAAATAAATTTTGTAATAAATTGAGACAAATTTTTGTAATAAGACATTTGAACCATCAGCTTTAGCTGAAAAAAACAGAATAGACTTAAAAATTGTACTGTAAAACAAACAAAACATTTTATAAGTGAGAAACATAATTTTTTTTGAGAACAGTACTACAGAGTTTTAGGTTGTATCCAATGTCCGTTTCTATAAAAAGTGGTATATCTTTGACACTGAGTGTAGAATAACCTATAATCAAGACAATTAACCCCAAGTGGCACAGCTGCATTAGCATTCACATGCCGCGTTTGTCAACTGGCACTTTGAACGATATAATGGTGAGTGAAAAAAACACGCTGTCAAGTACAGCCAAGTGTTGAGAGCCATCACAATGAAGCAAATCACGACACTCTACTGCTTAAAAGCAGAGAAGAGCGGCGCTCTCAGGAGAGAGAACAGAGCCATATGCTACGTTCCAGCATCAGTAGCTGCTAAATCGCTGTGGGCTAGCTGTTGGAGGTTTGAGAACAGCAGCTTTCTGGCCTGAGGGGAAGTGATGTCGTTAATGCCTGATCCAGAAGTGACTAAACCCGCCGTGGCAGCTGAAAAGGGACCTCCGCGCTATGCTAATGCTAGTGTTTGTGGTGGCTTAGCGGGCAGATGCTTTGTGGGAACTCCCACAGAGTCCATCTGGTTGGCTGTCATGGCGACTGGCTCCAAGGGCGTCAAGGGTTGTTCTGGTCTGTCGCTCACAGGGTCACGACGACATTACACCAACACAGGCTGTTTGATGGAAAGTGCTACATTCCAGAACATGAAGGAATATCTGCTGCAATTCCGATCGGATTAACTGTCGGTCTGGTTTGTCGTGACATTACGTTCCCAACAGTCTACCACTAGATGTCCCTAGAAACTAGTCCAGCCTGAACACACACTTCCATGTACAGACCTTTACGAACATGCATGCAAATACACATATTACATAAACATTTTTATATATATTTAAAAAGACATCAGATTTTTTTTGTCCTGTCTCACCAAGTGCTACAACCTCAGAGCCTGATCTGCTCGCTTAAGCCTAAAGAACAGGAAATCCTTCAGGGCTCAACAAAAAGACCGACCCGGGGCGACTATGAGAGTTTTTCATGCCAGTTGACGGAACTGTGATGCGACCTACAGAAGCACTGCTGAGTCACTACATCTTGCACACACTTTTATGTCTTACATTTGGTTTTCTGTACAGAATATTGGTGCAAAATGTGCTATGTGCTGATTAAAACTTCTCACCAATGAGTAATGATGCTGAAAATTCAGGAATAAATCGGATTTATAATGAAATTAAAATAGAAAATGTTTTAAATTTTATTATTTCAGAATATTACTGTTTTACTGTTGTTTTGGAACAAATAAATATAGACTTAGTGAGCATGAGAGATGTCTTTAAATACTGCTGTCAAAACAATTAATTGCATCCGGAATAAAGATTTCTGTTTACATAACGTGTGTGTATTAATATATGTGTGTATATATATATATATATATATATATATATATATGTGTGTGTGTGTGTGTGTGTGTGTGTGTGTGTGTGCACCTGGTATTCATCACGTTATGGGGACCAAATGTCCCCACAAGGATAGTAATACCAGTAAATTTTGACCTTGTGGGGACATTTGTGAGGTCCCCATGAGGAAACAGGCTTATAAATCATGCAGAATGAGTTTTTTTGAGAAAGTAAAAGTGTGCACAGTCTCCTGTGAGGGCTAGGTTTAGGTGTAGGGTAGGTGTAGGGTGATAGAAAATACGGTTTGTACAGTATAAAAACCATTACGCCTATGGAATGTCCCCATAAAACATGTAAACCCAACATGTGTGTGTGTGTGTGTGTGTACATCACGTACAAAACAACAACCTTTTTACCTTGTCAAAATCAGCTCTGCAAAAATCATCTCATTCTGATGGTTTGTTCCTTTAAGTGCAAACGAGCTCTGCTCATTGTCTCTGTGGAGTGACGAGCCTGTTTACTTTAGCTGCATTTAGCACATTATTAGTAAAGCCGATAGCAAAGATTCATTAAAAACCCTTATACTCACTTCTGCTGTAAGTGAAAGTGGATCATGAATGATTTGCGCGAACATAGACGGATATATGTAGATTGGGAGGCGCATTCCCTTCACAAACAAACGTAATCCACTGCATCTTCAGCGGCTCAGATGTCGGGAGTAAATGACGACCACTATGTTCATTATTGCATCCAGCAACACAACACCTTAATCGCTCAATCAGAGATATTCTTGTCTAACTTACATCCCTGCTTCAGCATCAAAACAATGGAGGTTGGACTGTTACAACTGATCTGAGGTAAGACGCTGATGTCAATCAACTATCGTGGGAGCGGCTTCTGTTTGTGTGACGCCACACTGACAGGCATCTGAGAACGGCTCGATTTGAAAAAGGGGATATTATTTTTGCAGATTAATTAAAAACCACTGCATGGATTTTTATCATTATAGGGTAAATTTGTACATACACTGCCAACACACATTAATGTTCAAACAACATGAAAAAGTGAACTTAGCATCCGATGACCCCTTTAATAGAAATTGATTAATCACAATTAATCGCATCCAAAATAAAAGTATGTGTTTACATAGCATGTGTACTGCGTATATGTATACAGTATATAATACACACACATGTATATATTTAAGAAATTACGTGTTATGTAAACAAGCTTTTATTTGGCATGCGATTAATCGTGCTTAATCGATTTGACAGCACTAACCAAAAATACAGTAAAATCAAAAATACAGTAAAACAGTGATATCATAAAATAATTCAGCTTTTTAATGTTTTATAACTAGCACTGTCAAATTGATTAATCACATCCCAAATAATATTTTGTGTTTACACAGCGCGTGTACTGCGATGTCTATATAATATACAAATACACATGTATATATTTAAGAAATATTAAGTGTTATGTAAACAGACTTTTATTTTGAATGTGATTAATTGTGATTAATTGATTTGACAGTACAATTTTAAAGACATTTCTTATGCAAGTTTGCATTTATTTGATCAAAAATATAGTGAACCAGTAATATGAAATAATTCTGCTTCTGTTTTAAAGGTAGTGCTGTCGACTCGATTAATAGCAATTAATCACATCAAAAATAAAAGTTTGTGTTTACATAGCATGTGTGTACTGTGCATATGTATATTTAAAAAAAAAAGTTTACATCTTATGTAAACACAAACTTTTATTTGGGATGTGATTAATCATGATTTGACAGCACTATTTAAAAGACATCTCTCATACTCACTAAGTCTGCATTTACTTGATCTAAAATAAAGTAAAACAGTAATATTCTGAAATTATTCTACTTTTTAATGTTTTAAAATAATTGATTAATCACAATTAATCACATCCAAAATAAAAGTATGTTTACATAGCATGTGTACTGCGTATATGTATACAGTATATAATACACACACATGTATATATTTAAGAAATATTTACGTGTTATGCAAACAAGCTTTTATTTGGGATGCAAATAATTGTGATTAATCTATTTGACAGCACTAATCAAAAATACAGTAAAATCAAAAATACAGTACAACAGTAATATTATAAAATAATTCTGCTTTTCAATGTTTTAAAAACTAGCACTGTCAAATTGATTAATCGCAATTAATCGCATCCAAAATAAAATTTTGTGTTTACACAGCATGTGTACTGTGATATATGTATATATAATACACACATATACATGTATATAATTAAAAAATATTAAGTGTTATGTAAACAGACTTTTATTTTGAATGTGATTAAATGTGAATAATTGATTTGACAGCACCATTTAAAGGACATCTCTCATGCTTACTAAGTCTGCATTTATTTGAGCAAAATACAGTAAAACAGTAATATTCTGAAATAATGCTAATTTTTAATGTTTTAAAAGTAGTGCTGCCAGATCGATTAATCGCAATTAATCTCATCCATTTGCACTGCGTATATACTGTATGTAATACTCACACATACATGTGTATATTTAAGAATTATTTACATGTTATGTTAAAACAAACTTTTATTTTGATTGTGATTAATTGCAATTAATCAATTTGACAATGCTACTTTTAAAGCATTAAAAAGCAGAATTATTGCAAATGTTTGTGAGTACATGTAATATGTGACCCTGGATCACAAAAACAGTCGTAAGGGTCATTTTTTCAAAATTGAGATTTATACATCAAATGAAAGCTGAAGCATAAATCCTAAAATCCAGAAGCTTTTTATTGATACATAGTTTGTTAGGATATGACAATATTTGGCTGAGATACAGCTATTTAAAAATCAGGAATCTGAGGGTGCAAAAAAAAATAAAATTAAAATATTAAGAAAATCACCTTTAAAGTTCTTCAAATAATGTTCTTAACAATGTATATTACTAATCAAAAATTAAGTTTTCATACATTTACAGTAGGAATTTTACAAAATATCTTAATGGAACATGATCTTTACTTAATTTCCTAATGATTTTTGCCATAAAAGAAAAATCAATAATTTTGACCCATACAATGTATTTTTGGCTATTGCTACAAATAAATCCCAGCGACTTAAGACTGATTTTGTGGTCCAGAGTCACATATATTGAATTAGCCAATCAGGATAATCAAAATAATGGCACTCTCAATAATGATGACAGATGGTGACCAGGGGAGAAGAATTGCTGAATAAACTCCGCAAATTTTTGTCCACAAAAAGTACAGTTGAACCACTGATGTCACATGGACTATTTTAACAGCCTCCTTAAGCTCTCTGATTACATTAAAATATCTTAATTTGTATTACGAAGATGAACAGCCATGAGGTTAAGTAATTAATGGCATAATTTTAATTTCTGAGTGAACTATCCCTTTAAATCTCATCACATTCCGAAAACCCTTCGCACACAATTAATAGGTTTCATTAACAGAGCAGTCAGAGGTTCACCACAACACTGCAACTAATGCGTTCCGCAGCACTAGTGAAAAGAACACATTCTTGACTTCAATGTTACTGCATTTCTCCTAGTTTCACAGACACTGATGGCTTAATATCACATGATTGCTTGTCATTTTGATTGCTGGAGTTTCCAAACAAGTCTAGCTTTTTTCCCCTCTTTCTCCTCACATACATCTTTCTTTTTTCTCTCCTTGATTTCTCTTTCTTTTACCAGTTCTGTCAGTTCCCCAGCCAATAAAACAGAGGAGGCTTTCTGCATGGCTGCACACAGAGGTAATGAAAGTCTGTGATGGAGATAGCTAGAGGACTGGAGCACGTGTGCCGTCCACAGGGGAGGATTTCAGAGAGAGCTTCACAGCACAAACGGCACGTCTTTTCTGTAATAAACAATAGCAAATGTAGGCTGCGGCTAATGTAGCTAATTATCAAATGTAGCTAGTATACTCTCTACATTGACAGCTACCTTATTAGGCAGCATACTAACTGAAATGAGTGACTGAATTAGACCACTGACAATTAATTTCAATAGATTTTGAGGTTAGCATGTTGCTATGCTAATAGTGAAATACATAATACACAGCACACATATAAATATTGGGTGAAATACAAAATGCTAACTGAAATGGAACATTATCAGTGACTGAATTAGAATGTTTAAAATCTTTGTTTACTTTGTTTCTTCAGTAGAACACAAACAAAGATTTTTAACTCAAACCGTTGCTGTCTGTCAGTCATATAATGGCAGTCAATGGCTCCCAAATCTTTGAGAGTAAAAAAAAAACATACACAAACAAAACCAAATTAAACCGGTGAATCAGAGGTAAAAAATGATATAAATACTGTTCAGTTTCTCGCACAAACCGATCGTTTCGTGTCTTAGGACATTAGTGTATCGTCATGAGTCACAGGATTTAATTTGGTTTTGTTTGTGTATGCTTTTTTTTTTTACTCTCAAAGATTTGGGAGCCATTGACTCCCATTATATGACTGACAGACTGCCACGGTTTGAGGTAAAAATCTTTGTTTATGTTCTACTGAAGAAAAATGCTCTGGGGGTACACTGTAAAAAATAAAAAAAAAAACACCATTTGTTGAGTTAGCTTAAAATAATTTGTTACCCTATAGCCAAAATTTTAGGGTTCCCCTTCAGTCGTTTCACTACGACGTTACATATGTGAACTCGCCTGAGTGACCAATCACCTCTGAGCTTTACAGAAAAGGCCAATGAAATTGGCGAGTGGAGTTTGCGTGCAACGCCACTCCCCCGTACATACGGGTATATAAGATGGCGGCGCGCATCCACTCATTCAGATTTTCGCTTCAGAGCCTCACCGCCTGCGAGCTATTCAAGATTACAGAAGGAACAAGTCTCTCCGCAGATCCTGCGAGCCGGCCGCCGACAGAGAAAACGGCACGAGCCGGCTTCTCGCATTTCCAGCGAGTTTT
>VONZ01001848.1:0-90857 GCA_012976165.1 Labeo catla
CTAAAATGATAATTCTATCATCAAATAATGTTGTTCCAAACCCGTATTATTTCACTTATCTAATGGAGACAGTGATGTTTTATATTTTTGCCAACTGTCTAAAAATGTGCCTTGTTGTAGATCTGTGTAGATCAGAGTAGAATCGTTCTTGATTTAATCAGTTCAAAATTTGAATGGGGCCTTAAACAAGTTAAATGCGCTAAATTTTTGATACTTTCATGGGGGTTTGTGCCTTTTTAAAGGTTTTGGTCTTTGTTAAAGCTTCAGTTGCCTTTTTTTTTTAAGTGCATGGAAAAGAATGACCTCATTTGGAAAGACATGTGAGCGGGAAAATGATGGCAGACTGTTCATCTTTGATATGAAATATTCATAAGCTTCAACTCTCCTCAAGTCTGAAATAAACAGTGGTGTTTGGTTTAAAGGGATAGTTCACCCCAAAATGAAAATTCTCTCATCATTTACTCTCAAATGGTTCCAAACTTTCTTTTTATATAAGAAGAGGTCACACTTTATATTAAGTGACCTTACCTACTATGTACTAACTTTAATCTACAAGACTGCAAATTTACTGTGTAATTACATGCTGTTCTGGAAAATTCACACATTTAGTGCTAATGAGTTTGAGGTATGGTTAAGTTTAAGCTTAGGGTTAGGGTTAGTATAGGGGTTAGAGTCTTGGTTTATATTAAATAAATGCACTGGTAATTGTTCATAAACCATTAAGTAGTTCAGGCCACTTAACATATCCAAAGAAGATATTAAATTGGTTTGGCTGTGGTTTGTAGCCCTGTGGGATTCAGTTGGATACAATAACAATATTCTCTTATAATAGTTGGTTTAACTTCCTAGCTGTTTTCTTCAAGTAAATCAGTGTCTCAAAATACTTTATGAAACCTGAAGCAGATTTTCAGGCATCACATGGAAAAAAATGCAAAATAAATAAATAATAATAAAAAAAAATTGGAAATACATGACTCTGCTTACCTGTATGCAAAAATGTACCTACAGTATACATACATTTCCCTGCAGTTTCTACTTGAAACGAACAATAGTGACCATAAAATGTCTACTTTTTACACAAACTATAATTATGAGGCAGATTATTGATTATTAAAAAAATTATTTTTGCATTGTTTCATGTACAATACTGTCTTATGACTATAAAACACTTTTACCATAGTGTATGATTTGTAAATGAATACGTTTCAACGTTTGCATGTCATAATCTGCTCCATATGAGTGGCTTTCTCTAATTTTATTTCCGAGCAGCCTTGAAACATTTGAAATTGCCACAGTCAGCATTTAACTGTTTTGTCACTGAACATTTCACTTTAAAACTTGCTCTGAAACATGCTACTTGCTATAAGCGGCACAATATCATGTTGCAACCATTTTGTACACACAGGCACATCTCTTATTTATTTACTTGTTTATTTTCACGAAACTGGGTTGTTTAGTAAATCTGCATCTGCAATGGAGAGAAAAACGATACGGCTTATAGTGATTTCTTGTTTATGTTTAACCTGAAAAATGCAGCTAAATGTACCTGAAGCAACTAATTTCAGGTTTTGCAGACAAAGAGGCCGAGTCACATATCTACAATGAGCCAGGGGTGGAATTTATAGAGAAAAAGGTTACTTCCATTGAAAATTTTTAATATAGACACTGAGGGACAAGTGTTAGTTATTTTCTGTGACATTATGCCACAAACGCTGTCAACAAAGCTCAACTACTATTGAACCCAGAACATTTCTTTAAAGAATCAAACAAGGCCTGAGAGCCTCAGATCGACTACCAAAGATGCATTATTAACTGTAACCAAAGAGCTGGTTGGCTATTACTTTACTTCATTTAATAAAAATTGTAAACTACGTCTCATGTGCTGCAGATATTTTGAGTTCACTAGGAGGACATTGAGCTGATCTGCAGTGGCACGATTGAGCGCAGGGATTTGTGGGGAGATTTAGAGTTCTTCTCCCAATCTGATCTGGTCTGAGCAAGTGGGCGTCACTGGTATTAATTTATTAACATGAAAATCCCAATTGCAAGACCAGCTTTAATCAGCAGAAAACCACAAGAGCAGGCAGAGAAGAATGCCAAATAAGAAGGGCATGAGTGTGACATTAAAAAAAATAAGAGGACTAACAGAGAGATTAGCGAAAAAGGCGGCATTCAATTAAAAAGGTCAAAGCAGATGGAGGTCACTGCAGATAAAACTACAGCACATCTCTTCTAATATTTACGAACAGAAGCGTATTGAAAATGGGTGAATTTAATGAAAACATCTGTGCTATTTGTGTATTATTTATATACTCTAATTGCATTTATTAATATTTCGAAATTAGCTTCAACTTATATTTTCAGTTTTCTTTTTAATTTTAATTTGTTTTATTAATTTGTGCATTTGTCCTTTGTAATCAGTTTATATATATATATATATATATATATATATATATTTCTATATGGCTTTAATTTTATTTTCATTTCTGTTTTATTTTTCTGTCATTTTTGTGCTTAGTTTGATTTATTTCAGCAACATTTCTAATTTTTAAGTTTATGTTTTTGGCATGTAATATTTATATTTTATCCAGGTTTACTTCAACTAACCAAGATATATTTTTAGAAAAAATAAAAATAATGAAATAATTATTTAAAAACTATTTATGTAGTAGTAGTAGTATTTGATTTCAATTCAACCAATTATTTTAAACTGTATATATGAGAGAACTGTATGAGTGAGGGAAATGGTGTATCATTGACAGACAAATCATAGCAACTGCATAGTCAGAAAAGACGTGTGTATGACGTGTTTGATGAAGATGTTTTGGGAGGGGGAGGTGGGTTGGAGGGGTTTGCTGTCTTCTTACCCATCTTAGACTTCCCGTCTTCGTACTTTGTGCGCTGTAATACATGATGTACTATCCTGCTTCTGGTTGAGTTCGAGAAAAACGTCTCTCTGTTGTTGATGGTGAAACTTCAAGAAAACAAAGTGCATTACTTTAATACACAAATTTGTTGCAAGTTGCATGTATTAATCTACTTAACTGAATACAGTAAATATAAATACACCGCAGCAGCTTAGAGATCAGTACTCAGAGCATTAGTATGTCAGTGTAAATATTAAATTAGAGAGGATCACGGCTGACCCAACACATAAAGCTCAGAGCAGATTGTGTTCTTACTACACCCAGCTCTCTCAGCATTCAGACAAATTCATACATTAAAGATGGGCTTCCTTCCTGGATGAAATGAATCTCACAGAACCTGTCAAGAACTTCTCCAGGTCATATTTCACCTCAGAATCAAAAGATTTAAAGTTCCCCTTCAGTCGTTTCACTACGACGTTACATATGGGAACTCGCTTGAGAGTCCAATCATCTCCAAGCCTTATTCAAAAGGCCAATGAACATTCATGAACATTGGCGAGTGGTATTTGCATGCCGAGCCACTCCCCCGTACATACGGGTATATAAGATGGCGGCGTGCAACCACTCATTCAGACTTTTGCTTTTGGAGCCTCGTTTCCTGAGCCGTAAGAAAAAAAAAAAAAGAGTTCCAGAGTTCTCACTCTCTCTGCTGACGTGCTGCCAAACAACTGAAAGAGCTTACTTCTAAAAGAGCGTTTGGCAGCCGTCAGCATAATCCTGCGGGCTGCCGTTTTCACGGCATCAACGCCTCCCGCACTCCAGCGAGCGCCCCGTCTGAGTGCACGGTTGTGCCGCGGTTCCTCCCTGGGCGGACCGGGATTTCAAAAAAGAGTGAATTTCTCACGGCTGTCGAGGGCATCTTCCCGGTATGTCTCTCCGGCCGTGCGCTTCCGGGTGCGGTAGTTTCCTCGCTTCTGTGGACGGACATGATCACTGTCTCACGTGCCTGGGCCAAGAGCACGCTGAGGCAGCGTTCACGGATGGTACATGCGTTCATTGCGAGCGTATGTCCATGGCCGCGTTAAAGTCCCGCCGCTCATTCATGGGTAGGCACCCCTTGTCGTCTTCCCGCGTAAGTCGTTGAGCCGTCAAGGTTTTTCGGCTGCCGCGGCAAGGCACTTGGGGGACATTCAAGTGACCGTACAGAATGTTCCGTCGGCCCCTAAAGCCCCGCGGACTTCTGTGTCACGGCGCGGTCCCGTTGAGCTGCCAGAGCAGTACACCTCCCCGTACAGCGGGCTGGGTGTCTCCTTTGGCGCTCCCCACGACGTTGAGATGTCTGCTGCAACATCAGAGGGAGAGCCAGGCGGTGAGGCTGACGACTCGGCGGGTCGGTACCCCTCTGCGGTTGCCGCCCCGTCTGAGACGGATGCTGAACTGTCGGCTATGCTCCTCCGAGCCGCCAAGGAGATCGGTCTGGAGGTGCCCAAAACACCTCCGGCCGATCCCTCTAGGCTGGATGATTGGTTTCTGGGGAGGGCTCCCGCGGCGCCGCCGCGCTCCCCCCCAGTGCCTTTCTTCCCGGAGGTGCATGAGGAGCTGGTGAGGACTTGGCGAGCCCCGCACTCATCTCGTCCACGTCCCAGCTCCTCTCCCCTCGCCTTTCTCGATGGCGGTGCAGCCCGGGGTTATGAGGCGGTCCCTCAGGTTGAGCGCGCTATCGCGGTGCACCTATGCCCGCGTGGCGCCGCCACCTGGCGGGATCGGCCCCATCTCCCCTCCAGGGCGTGTAAGTTCTCGTCCGCTCTCGCGGGCCGGACTTATCACGCCGCTGGACAGGCTGCCACCGCCTTGCACGCCATGGCCACCTTACAGGTGTACCAGGCCAAGGTGTTGAAACACCTGCACGAGAAAGGTTCTGACCAGGGTGCAATGGAGGAACTCCGCGCCGCCACCGACTTCGCCCTCCGGGCTACGAAGGTGACGGCGCGTTCCCTTGGTCAGGTGATGTCCACCATAGTGGTCCAGGAGCGACACCTATGGCTGACCCTGGCCCAGATGGCAGACGTCGACAAATCACGGTTTCTCGACGCTCCTATCTCCCAGGGCGGCCTATTCGGCGACACCGTCGAGGACTTCGCCCAGCAGTTCTCGGCGGTTCAAAAGCAGACGGAGGCGATTAAACACATCCTGCCCCGCCGTGACATTCCAACCACGTCCGCGGGGCCCCCACCTCCGCCTGCTCGTCGCCGAGGGCGCCCCCCCGCGGCCGCAAAGAAACAACCAGCTCCGTCCCCTGCTGAGGTGCACGACGCCAGATTGGCAGCCCGACGTCGAGCTGCCCGCGGGAGAGGGGCGCCGCCCGCCTCTCAGGGACCGGTCACCCGCAAAAGATCTGCGAAGCGTCCCTGACGCGGGCAACCCGGAGGTGGAGGAAATTGCTCTTTGGGGGACGACAACATCAACGTCCCCACTCCCGGTGGAGGGCCGGGAGCTGCTGTGTGCTCAGACAATGCCGTCGGCCTACGGGTCGGCGGTACCCACAAGGTCACAGAAAGAGTCAATTTTCTCACCTCCGGGGTTCAGGCCCCGAGTTCCCTCTCTGAGCAGCGCCCAAGAAGTGTCTCCTCGGACTCGGAGCCTGATGTCGCCAGCGCGGGAACCAGGGAAGAAGGTAAGCGCTGCCCAGTGCAGTCTGACTTTTCTCCAGGACGTTCTTCCTTCTGGGATCAGTCCCCTTCCCCTTCCCCCCCCAGGCTGCCCCACTGCGGTCACGTCGGTCAACGTCCCTTTGATACCCCTGGCGACCAGGCTGGGAGCCTGGCTTCAGCTTCCCAGCCCCTCGCGGTGGTTGATTCGGACGGTACGTCTCGGCTATGCGATTCAGTTCGCCAGGCGTCCGCCCAGGTACAGAGGCGTCCTTTTCACTTCTGTCCATTCGGACACACATGCCGCTGTGCTTCGTGCGGAGGTTGCAGTCCTACTGGCGAAGGACGCAATCGAGCCTGTCCCTCCAGCCGAGATGAAGTCAGGGTTTTACAGTCCTTACTTCATCGTGCCCAAAAAGAGCGGTGGGTTAAGACCCATCCTGGATCTTCGAGCCCTGAATCGGTCCCTTCTCAGGCTGCCGTTCAAGATGCTCACGACGAAGCGCATGCTAACATGCATTCGTCCCCAGGATTGGTTCGCAGCCATCGACCTGAAGGACGCGTACTTTCACGTCTCGATTCTGCCTCGACACAGACCCTTCCTACGGTTTGCTTTCGAGGGTCGAGCGTATCAGTACAAAGTGCTTCCATTTGGCCTCTCCCTCTCTCCCCGCGTCTTTACGAAAGTCGCGGAGGCTGCCCTGTCCCCTCTTTGGCAGACGGGCATTCGCATCCTCAACTATCTCGACGACTGGCTTCTCATAGCTCACTCGCGAGATCTGTTGTGCGAACAGAGGGACTTGGTGCTCCGGCACCTCAGCCATCTGGGCCTTCAGGTCAACCGAGAGAAGAGCAAACTCTCCCCAGTGCAGAGGATCTCTTTTCTCGGTGTGGAGCTGGACTCGGTCAGTATGACAGCCCGCCTCACCAACGAGCGCGCGCAGTCGGTGCTGAAGTGTTTGGAGTCATTCAGACACAAAACAGCGGTCCCTCTCAAAACATTTCAGAGGCTCCTGGGGCATATGGCAGCCGCAGCCGCAGTGACGCCGCTCGGCCTGCTTCATATGAGACCGCTTCAGCGCTGGTTACACGATCGAGTCCCGAGATGGGCATGGCACCGTGGCACACTCCGGATTGGCGTTTCCCCGCAGTGTCGCCGCCTGTTCAGCCCGTGGTCAGACCCGGCCTTCCTTCAGGCCGGAGTCCCCCTGGGACAAGTCTCCAGGCATCTTGTGGTATACACGGATGCCTCTTCCACGGGTTGGGGTGCTGTATGCAACGGGCAAGCAGCATCGGGCTCCTGGACAGGACCTCGACTGCAATGGCATATCAATTGCCTAGAGTTGTTGGCTGTGCTTCTGGCCCTTCGTCGCTTCCGACCGACGTTGCGTCACAAGCACGTGCTTGTTCGCACCGACAGCACAGCGACTGTAGCCTACATCAACCGTCAGGGTGGTCTACGCTCCCGTCGCATGTCACAACTCGCCCGCCATCTGCTCCTATGGAGTCAAACGTGGCTGAAATCGCTACGTGCCGTTCACATTCCAGGAGAACTCAACCGTGCAGCCGACCAGCTCTCACGGCAGTCCACCCATCCTGGAGAATGGCGACTCCACCCCGAGACAGTCCAGCTGATTTGGAGCCATTTCGGGGAGGCCCAGATAGATCTGTTTGCTTCCCCCGAATCCTCCCACTGCCAGCGGTTCTACTCCCTCAACGAGGCTCCCAACAGCCTCGGCAGGGACGCACTGGCACACAGCTGGCCTCCGGGGCCCAAGTACGCCTTTCCCCCAGTGAGCCTCCTTGCACAGACACTGTGCAAGATCAGGGAGGACGAGGAGCAGGTTCTGCTGGTTGCGCCATACTGGCCCACCCGGACCTGGTTTCCAGAACTCATTTCCCTCGCGGCAGCCCCTCCCTGGAAAATCCCCTTGAGGAGAGACCTTCTTTCTCAGGGGATGGGCACAATTTGGCACCCGCGCCCCGACCTGTGGAACCTGCACGTCTGGTTCCTGGACGGGACGCGTCAGACCTCTCCGGCCTTCCACAGGCCGTGATAGAAACTATCACTCAGTCCAGAGCCCCCTCCACAAGGCAGGCTCCCTGCGGGAGGCCCCATTTGAGCCACTTGCGTCGGTTGAGCTAAAATATCTGTCACTTAAGACAGCGCTCCTGACTGCACTGGCCTCCATCAAGAGGGTAGGGGACCTACAAGCTTTCTCTGTCGACGAAGCGTGCCTAGAATTCGGGCCCGGCGATTCTCACGTCATCCTGAGACCCCGGCCTGGTTATGTGCCCAAGGTTCCCACCACGCCTTTCCGCGATCAGGTGGTGAACCTGCAAGCTCTGCCCCTGGAGGAGGCAGACCCAGCCTCTGCGCTGCTGTGTCCAGTTCGCGCTCTGCGTATATACGTGGACCGCACTCGGCACTTCAGACGCACCGAGCAGCTCTTCGTCTGCTTTGGAGGTCAGCAGAAAGGGAATGCTGTCTCCAAACAGAGGTTGGCCCATTGGGTGGTAGATGCCATCTCCCTGTCGTACCAAAACCAGGGAGAGCCATGCCCCTTAGGTGTTCGTGCCCACTCCACACGGAGTGTTGCCTCATCCTATGCGTTGGCTCATGGCGCCTCACTAGCAGATATCTGTAGAGCTGCGGGTTGGGCGACACCTAATACCTTCGCCAGGTTCTACAACCTTCGCGTAGAGGCCGTATCCTCCCGTGTCTTAACATAGACATCACAGGCGAGCGGGAGTCCGGCTGGTGTCGGCTTGCTGCGCCATTCCTAATGGATCCGTGCGCTATTTCCCTCAGTTCCCTCAGTATTTTTCCACGGTCAGCCAGAAGGCCGATGTTTCCCTCATATATCCCTAAAATCTATGGATATATTGAATTTCTTGTGTTCCACATGTAGAGATTTCATGTGCTCCGCCCCCCCAACTCCTGCTTCAGTACAACTGGCATCCCTGTGGGGCCCCCTATTGGCCCCCAGGGCGTTGGGAAGGTTACGCTCATATCCGTCTGCTGACACGTCCGCCTGTCGGCACGCGGTGTGTTGCGTAACGCGACGTCTGGTTCGTGGCCTGTTCCATGGGTCTGTTCCCATATGTAACGTCGTAGTGAAACGACTGAAGGGGAACGTCTAGGTTACGTATGTAACCCTCGTTCCCTGAAGGAGGGAACGGAGACGTTACATCCCCTGCCACGACCTGACGTCGCGCTGACGCCGGGCTGCAGCTCGGCTCCTCAGCAAAAGCCTGAATGAGTGGTTGCACGCCGCCATCTTATATACCCGTATGTACGGGGGAGTGGCTCGGCATGCAAATACCACTCGCCAATGTTCATGAATGTTCATTGGCCTTTTGAATAAGGCTTGGAGATGATTGGACTCTCAAGCGAGTTCCCATATGTAACGTCTCCGTTCCCTCCTTCAGGGAACGAGGGTTACGTACGTAACCTAGACGTTTTCCTTATAGAATTTGCCTATAGAATATATTTTGCACCTTGACATTTTTTCATGAAAGATAATTTTCATGAGATTGTCCTTGCTGTAATACAACCTATTATTTGACATATTAAAAACAAATTACATTTAATTTTAACAACAAATACCATAAGTTCCCTTTTGAGTGAACTCATGCTACGTCCAAATGATGATGCTATGGGTCACGCCTCTGCATAACTGTGTCTGTAGCACGTGTGTAATTACTCCAGGGTCTTTCAGCATACTGTGAAAGCAATATACCTGTAGTACAGATGGAACAAAGCAGCAAGCACTCAGTGTCAAACTGTCTGTCCTTTTTGGTGGTGCCAGGCTCATGGCCCTTAGGGGTCATAGGTGTCACAGATGTCAGGGGATCTTGTTCATACTGGGCCAATCCTGGCAGCAGTGTCCAGTGTCCTTTTTACAATCTGAAGAACCTTCTTTTGCCACAAAGAACCTTTTGTGAAACAGAAAGGTTCTTCAGATGTTAAAGGTTCTTAAACAAAAAAGGTTCTTCTATGGCATCGTGAAGCACCTTTATTTTTAAGAGTGAAGAGGCCGTTGGTGTATAACCATTTCAAAGACTGTTAGGTCTTATTGTAGCTGTATCTAACGGGAAGCCTTTTGGTCTGCTGTACGTGATTACAGTGGTGGCTTAGAACCAAAGGGTTTTCCCTGAGAGCCAACCTCTTCCACATGATCAAGATTGCAGATATCTTTGTTCCTTGATGATGTGAAAGAAATTTTGGTTACTGTTCCAGGGACCTGTGCTGGGAGAATCATGTTATTGCGAGATGCTAACAACAAACGCTTCCTTCATAGGCTGGAGAGGGGTGCTGGAAGGTTACTTGACTCAATGTCTTTGGTTCTGGCCATGGTTTTTGAGGGATTGTTAACCCAGGCTCATGAAAATACGTGTCTCTATATACATTTCTGCAGCACCGTAATTCCGTACCTTACTGCACGTTTTGTGGCAGTTTCAAAGTGAAATATCCAGTGAGTGGCGCTAAAACACACGTTCAATACAGGACCTTGGCACATTTATATTAAGTTAGTACAAACATGTATTGTTGTGTTTTTATTACGCTGCTTGAGGTACGTATTGCGGCTGTTCAGAATTAAAATATCCAGGGCGTGTCGCTAAAGGTTAATGCTCTATAGTGTTGGAAATATCCCCTACACCAAACCCAACCCTAAACCTAGCCGATAGTGTTAACAAATGCTAAAGTAAAATAAAAATGCATTTGTTGATGCAGTCCTACTATTTTAACTTCCTTATGCAGATTTGAGCTGTTTTGTTGAACTGTAGTTCCCTATCTGTCGTACACTCCGAGTTGTGTCGAGTAGTGTACGACACTAGGGGTCGCTCTTGAGAGCCCAAACACCTCTGACAGTATTGAGAAAGGCCAATGAAAATTGGGTGTGCAGATTTGCATAGCTGACCACGCCCCGGACATCCGGGTATAAATAGGGCAGCGTGTGCATCTGCTCACTCGTTCTGTTCTTCGGAGCCGAATGCAGCGTCTCTGCGTGAGATGTAGCAACATTCACCTCTCTCGTCGTTGGATCTGCAGCACAGACAGCGGTCTCTCCCTCTCTAGCACAGCCTGTGTTGTGAGAGTCCCCTGGGTGCGTCGACGGCGATCTTGAAGAGCAATCTTCCTTCTATGGGTGATTTCTCTGATAGAGCTGGCACGGTAGGATTGTGTGTTGGTTAACATATCTTTCCCTCCGTGTCATCCTGGTTGCGGCTTACCTTCCCAAACGATCGACATGACCGTTGTGTTCAGTGTTGAGTTATGCTCACGCTGATGCAGCGCTTGTTGTTGACTCATGTTTTGCTTGCGAGAGCTCGATCATGGACGCGCTTGCTCGTCAGCCGCGTGCTTTACGTGAAGCCGCGGCTCACTCCGACTGCTTCCCGCTCCGGTCCTTCTACTTTCGGGTACGAGGCCGTTGCGATGTGCGTCGGTAACGAGCATTAGGAAGCAGGGAAGGCTCTGCCGGGTGAAAACCCCGCAAACCTCTCGCTCCTCGCGTCCCTCGATCCAAACGATCAACACGACCGCTGTATTCAGTGTTGAGATTCTCACGCCGATGCAGCGCTTGTTGTTGATTCATGTTTTGCCGGCGAAAACATGACCTGGGCGCACGAGCCGTATGCTTACGTTCCCGACTGCTACCCGCTCCGGTCCTTCTACTTCCGGGTACGAGGCCGTAGCGATGTGCGTTGGTGACGAGCATTACAAAGCAAGGAAGGTTTTGCCGGGTGAAAACCCCGCAAACCCCTCGCTTCGTGCGTCCCTCGATTGAGTTTCCGGACAAGTTTGTTAGTCTGTCTCAGTACAGCTGACTTTCTTATTCAGAACTCCTAATTGGGCGGAAATGGTTAGCGGCAGCATCGCTAAGGAAGGGCGTGAACTATTTGAAGCAGAAACTTCAGCTGAGCAAGCCTCTACGGGGGACTGATTCTCAGTTTGAGGTGGATGCAAAAAAATGGCGGCCGTGCCTGAAACGGGCAGCCAAGAAGGGGCTGGTTAATAGACATCTGGGTAACGACCTGTACGCTCGTTTCCAGTGTCTGTTTCCCGGTAGTGCACGAGAAGTTGGTGAAATCGCGGAAAGCCCATTTAAAAAAATGGTCAGAACGTGATAAACCAACTTCTCCTCCTTCACCACTCTCGATGGGGGTCCAGCGAGGGGGTTTCAGAGGTTCCCCCAGGCGGAGGGGGCGATTGCAGTGTACTCCCTGCTAATCGCCGCCGCTTGTGAGATTCCTTCCAGAACTCCCGTTCAGGGCCTGTAAGTTCTTCCGGGCAAGGCTTACATGGCTTCTGGACAGGCTGCGTCCGCCTTACATACCACGGCCATCCTCTGGGTGTTCAGGCCGTGGCATTGCGAGCTCAGTACGAGGGTGGTTCCAACCTAGAGCTGTGAGTCGTGGCACACGCTCTAGGAAGGGCGATGTCTACTTGTTGGTCCAGGAACGCCACCTGTGGCTGCACCTGTCAGAAATGCGGGAAATTTGAAGTCCGCTTCTTACCCCCCATTTCCCAGGTTGGTCCTTCTGGCAACACCGTGATAGAATTTGCAGCGAAAGTCCTTCACGGTAGGAGCAGACAGAGCCGCGGGTCAGGGCTCCGGCCCTCTACCCCCGACTACTCCTGTCTGTTCGTCGCCACGGACGGTCCCCTATAGAACTCCTGAGGCCCCGCGACAGCCGGGCCTCCGGCCTGACCGCCCAGCGGTCAGAGATCTTGTGGGAAGGTGGCAACACAAGCTTGTCGGTAGGCTTGCTAGAATCCTCGTTAGGCTTCTAGTTTTTCTTCTGACAAGCAATCCAGAGCAGGCGGGCTAGCTGACCCGTCCAGATCCACTCTCGACCCGGGGATGAGAGATGGATTCGGCACAAACTCTGCATAATGGCAAAGACACACCGCGCTCTTGGGGCTTCATCTCCAAACACGGCGTTCTCTGCCTTATTCAGCCACGACATTCCCATTCCAGGTACGTCGGGTATAGTTCCCTGAGACCTGAAGCTTCTCAGAACTACCTGACTTGGCTATGCAACTCAGGTTGCAAGGCATCCGCTAAGGTCTACGGCATTCTCTTATAAATCGACTCAGGGCAAGAATGCTATGGTCCCTTAAGCGGAGATCGCAGCCCCCCTGGGAAGGGTGCGATTAGATCCTATCCCCTCAGCCAAAATGAAGGAAAGGGTTTGCCGACCCCTACTTCATTGTACCAAGATGGGTGGTTGACTCATACCAATCTTAAAACAGAGGTTTTTGAATCGGGCCCTTTCTCAAGCTCCCGTTCAAACATTAGCCCTTGAACACACATTCCTTGTGTGTCAGGGCTTAAGATTGGTTGATGGCATTGGACCTGAGCGACACGTACTATCATGTCTTGATCCTCCAAGACTCTGTCTTCGAGATCAGGCTCATCAGTACAAGGTTCCCCCTGCGGCCTATCCCTGCCGCCCTGCGCCTTTACGAAGGTAGCGGGGCTGCCCTTGCCCCCCTCAGGGAAGTGGGCATCCGCATTCTCAATTATCTTGACGACTGGCTATTCCTAGCTCACTCGTGGGATATGGGTTGCGTACACAGGGACATGGTTCTCAACCATTGGCCCAGTTGGGACCTCGGGTCAACTGGGAAAAGAGCAAACTCTCCCCGGCACAGAGGATCTCTTTTCTCGGCGTAGAGCTGGACTCGGTTAGTATGTCTGCGCGTCTCTCCCCAGAGCGTGCACAGCCAGTTCTGAGGTGTGTGGCAACACTCAGATGCGGGTCAGCGGTCCCCCTAAAACAGGTTCAGAGGCTCCTAGGGCACATGGCATCCTCAGCCGCGGTCACGCCGTTGGGTTTGATGCACATGAGACCGCTGCAGCACTGGCTTCATACTCGAGTCCCCAGGTGGGCGTGGCATCGAGGCACATTTCGAGTGAACATCACACCATCGTGTCGCCAGACACTCAGCCCTTGGACAGACATTATGTTCCTACGGTCAGGAGTTCCCCTGGAACAGGTGTCCAGACGCATCGTTGTCACCACAGATGCTTCCAAGACAGGCTGGGGTGCCACCTGCAACGGGCAGGCAGCTTCCGGGGTCTGGACAGGCCCCCGACTGTTTTGGCACATAAATTGTCTGGAGTTGTTGGCAGTGCTCCTGGCCCTGAGGAGGTTCCGACCTATGATTCAGGGCAAGCACGTGTTGGTCAGGTCCGACAACACTGCGGCTGTGGCCTACATCAACCACCAGGGCGGTGTACGCTCCTTTCGCATGTCACAACTAGCCCGCCACCTGCTGCTCTGGAGTCAACACAGACTCAAGTCTCTACGAGCCACTCACATTCCGGGCGAAGCCAATCGTATGGCCGATTCCCTGTCACGACAGGTTTCGCTCGGAGGCAAGTGGAGACTCCAACCCCAGTCGGTCCAACTGATTTGGGATCGATTCGGCCAGGCACAGGTAGATCTCTTTGCCTCACCGGAATCCACCCACTGCCAGCTGTGGTACGGTCTAACCGAGGCCCCCCTCGGTATAGACGCACTGGCACACAGTTGGCCGAGGGGCCGGCTCAAGTATGCGTTTCCCCCAGTGAGCCTCATCGCACAAACCTTGTGCAAAGTCAGGGAGGACAAGGAACAGATTCTCTTGGTGGCCCCCTTCTGGCCCAACAGAACCTGGTTCTCGGACCTGGTGCTCCTGGCATCAGCCCCTCCCTGGCGCATTCCTCTGAGGAAGGACCTCCTTTCTCAGGGGAAGGGCACAATTTGGCACCCGCGCTCTGATCTTTGGAACCTCCACCTATGGTCCCTGGACGCGACCAGGAGGACTTCAGAGACCTTTCACCTTCAGTGGTAAACACACTTCTACAGGCAAGAGCTCCCTCTACCAGACGGCTGTATGACCTAAGATGGCGCATCTTTGTGAACTGGTGTTCTTCCCACGGGAAGGACCCACGGAGTTGTGGCATCAAATCAGTGTTATCCTTCCTTCAAGAAGGCCTGGACAGGCACCTGTCTGCCTCAACACTCAAGGTTCATGTCGCAGCTATATCAGCTAATCATGACTTGGTGGGGGGCAGATCGGTGGGGAAACACGATTTGATAATCAGGTTTCTTAGAGGAGCCCGGAGGCTGAACCCTCCTCGGTCGCATCTCATCCCCTCTTGGGATCTTGCTGTGGTTCTCCAAGGTCTACAACAAGATCCATTCGAGCCCCTTCAGTCAGTCGAACTCGATGCTCTCTCCTTCAAGACGGCTCTTTTGACTGCGCTCACTTCCATCAAAAGAGTGGGAGACCTCCAAGCCCTCTCCGTGAACAGTTCGTGCCTGGAATTCGGACCAGCGGATTCTCACGTTGTCTTGAGACCCCGGCCTGGATATGTGCCCAAGGTCCCCACCACTCCTTTCAGAGATCAGGTAGTGACCTTGCAAGCTCTCTCTTCCCAGGAAGATGACCCCAACCTGACCTTGTTATGCCCAGTCCGTGCCCTGCGCATCTACATGGAACGAACGCAGCCCTTCAGACGTTCGGAGCAGCTCTTTGTTTGTTACGGAGGACAGCAGAAGGGGAAAGCTGTCTCCAAACAGAGGATCTCCCATTGGCTGGTAAACGCGATCCGTATGGCCTACCTGGCCAGAGGCCTACCCTGCCCTCTGGAGGTAAGAGCCCACTCAACCAGGGGCATCGCTGCCTCAGCAGCCCTGGCGAATGGGGCCTCATTTAACAGACATCTGTAGAGCTGCGGGTTGGGCTACACCTAACACATTTGCCAGATTTTATAATTTGTGCAGAGAACCAGTGTCAGCTAGAGTCTTGATTGCTAACTCTTGACTCAGCACACTGGTTGGTGTAGAGCTTGCATAAAGCGCTTCCCCTAATGGTGATTACGCTTCTCAGTTTCAGTAGGTTTCCTGATGCGAACCCTGGACACCATCTCCATCTTTGGCACTTCTGCACATGGCGGAGTTTAGCGGAGAAACTCGCTATGGAATCCCTTCACAAGGTATGACTTCCCTTATTTTGATTGGATTGTGCCCCATATGTAGTGGCCCCTTATGTGGCCCCATATGTGTATTTCCACCTATAACTCTTGTGGTGCGGTGTTTTCCCCTGAGAACAGGTTCTCTAGGATCTGAGTCTGGCTGTCTTCCCGGGTGTGAGACCCACCTCAGGTCCCATGTCTAACCATGTCACTTAAACCCCCCCCTGTCGGGCAGGTTGTGAACTCCGCAATGTCTTTCCTTCGGGAGCAGGCATTTTCCCAACGATCTCAAGACACTCAGCCGCCCTTGAGGGAGGCCCGGCTGCAGGACCCCGTTGTACAGGTCAGTCCTTGGACGTTGGATGGTCACGGAGGAGGTGAGCTGCACTTACGTTACACGTTGCCCTGTTACTTCTGCACTTGTCTCTCGTGACGCGGTCAGACATGTGGCGTGTTTTTACGGGGACCCCTAGTGTCGTACACTACTCGACACAACTCGGAGTGTACGACAGATAGGGAACGTCTCGGTTACGTATGGTAACCCTCGTTCCCTGATGGAGGGAACGGAGACGTTGTGTCTCCCATGCCACATCTCTGGTCCGCCTCTGAGTGAGCTGAGACGCTCGGCTCCTCAGAATCAGAACGAGTGAGCAGATGCACACGCTGCCCTATTTATACCCGGATGTCCGGGGCGTGGTCAGCTATGCAAATCTGCACACCCAATTTTCATTGGCCTTTCTCAATACTGTCAGAGGTGTTTGGGCTCTCAAGAGCGACCCCTAGTGTCGTACACTACTCGACACAACGTCTCCGTTCCCTCCATCAGGGAACGAGGGTTACCATACGTAACCGAGACGTTTCACAGGGTTTCGAGGGGGCTCTTCATCACTCAAGTGCAACGCCGTATCGCGTGAGCTACCGAGCAAAACTACTGAACTAGACAAGTCATGCATATGAAGCTGTATATGTGATGACAACATTCAAAAGTATCAGTTTTCAAATTGTGTAGGATGTTAAAATTGTTTTGAAGTCATAAGATAATATTCTGCAAATAATTGTTTGAAAATTAGGCTTTATTAATCAAAACTCTGTACCTTTAAATCATACTTTGTGTGAAAAGGAATAAAATATGTCAGAGATTTACTCCCTCCAGTGTTCATTTCAACTGGCACCCTTTGAACCCATGGATTCTCATACTATCAAATCAAATCATGCAGTATCAATACTGCATGTTCCATGGTTTTGCTGACTTTTTATTCTCCTCTCTTTGCACTGGCAGACCAAGAGAAGCTTAAAATACTGTTTCCTACACTTATGTTAGAAGAACATCTCGCTGGCGAAACACTGACCAGCTATTGGTACGCTTCAGAACCATTAGCAAATAGATTGTGGAA
The DNA here is from genome assembly GCA_012976165.1 of Labeo catla. Lineage (NCBI taxonomy): Eukaryota > Metazoa > Chordata > Actinopteri > Cypriniformes > Cyprinidae > Labeo > Labeo catla. The sequence continues at coordinate 16,887 of VONZ01001848.1, forward strand.
GTGATATGTAATGCATATGAGGTACATAACATACCTCCACCTCTAGGGGTAAAGGCTCATTCCACCAGAAGTAGGACAATTTCAAAATCTTTGATCTTTGGAAAAAAATTATAGTTTGGACCTGCCTTCTACACTAGGCTCTCAAGTGCTCTCATGCAGTTTCACATCAGGACAGGCATTTCTCAGGAGGCCGCAACAGGCATTTTGTTCCCCATAGCGCCATCATTCAGATGCAGTGCAAGTGCCCTTAAAAGGGAACACCTTGGGTTGTGACTGTAACAACGTTAATGCGTTATGTGTTACTTTACTCGTTACTTGGGAAAAGTAATCTGATTACCTAACTAGCATAACTTTTCATGCATTTCCCCCAGCACTGGTTGCGGGGATACTAATGTGACCCTGGACCACAAAACCAGTCTTAAGTCGCTGGGGTATATTTGTATCAATAGCCAAAAATACATTGTGATTGATTTTTGTTTTATGCCAAAAATCATTAAGATAAGTAAAGATCATGTTCTATGAAGATATTTTGTAAAATTCCTACTGTAAATATATCAAAACATATTTTTTTTTATTAGTAAAATGCATTGTTAAGAACTTTATTTGGACAACTTTAAAGGTGATTTTCTAAATATTTTGATTTTTTTTTGCATCCTCAGATTCCAGATATTCAAATAGTTGTATCTCGGCCAAATACTGTCCTATCCTAACAATCATACATCAATGGAAAGAGTATTTATTAAGCTTTCAGATTGATGTATAAAACTCATTTTGGAAAAATTGACCCTTGTGACTGGTTTTGTGGTCCAGGGTCACACATAGCTTCTGCACCATCACAGGATTGGAGTAGTTGCACACTTTTCAGACGTAGTCACACAAATTAGTTCCCCATAGTGTCATCATTTGGGCGCAGCACCTCGTTCCCTTCTCAGTGAAATTTAAAACAAAATTAAAACACAGATTAGATTAAAAATAAATTAAAATTTAAGAGATGTGCTCTAAATACACATTTAATATCGTAAAAGTTGAAGTAGTGAAGTTACAAAAAATTTACTAACACAAACAATAAATATATAAATTAAATCTAAACAGAATACTGTTATAATACTAAATACTATTTTATTTACTATATCTGTACAAATAATACTAAATAATATATGCAAAAGAAATATAACTAACTAATTAATTAATTTTTTGAATAATATGACATTTTTGACAGCTTTTATGCAATACACTCTTCTGCTAGTGGGGCAAACAAATACAAAAACATCATCTGTATAAATCGGTTGTCTTTAACACTGCAGTGCATTGGAAAAATATCTGCAGAGTGTGTTTCAAGTAGTTTTTCAGGTTAAACCCTACTTGCCCTCTTCCAACATTTCTGTGCGTACAAAACTCTGGCCAGCCTCAAACAAACCCTTACTAACAGCACTTACTTAACAAAAACTAACTCTGCTGCCCCAGGACAGGAGTTCTTTGTGAGGTCATGCATTTCCACTGATCTCTGATCTGTGAAGTGGATGTCAGCAACCAATGACTCATACATTCACGAACAGTCATCAGGTTCAAGTACATCAAGTACATGGTCTGAAAGTGCCTCCGTCATAAAATCTGCTCAAAAGGGTCAGCTGAGGCTAAAATCTGTGGTGGATACTATAAGTCCCTTGAGCTCATTGGTGGATGAAGGTTGCGGGATTGTGGTTTCAGCTTCAGTTAGCAAACCATGGCTGAAATGTATATGAGGCCATGGGTATTTAATTGCAGTATCGTATTCCCAGAAAGCAAAAGGTGCCACACAATGACATTTTTTTCTGTATGCATACAGTGTATGTGTTTTTTCTGAGAAGACATGAGATTTGGTTATAACAAGGTCATGGAAAAGGGACGTACTGGTGCATTCTGGCCCTGCTGAAGGGGGCGGTGTAGCAGTCGGTTTCCTCCAGGTCTGGTAACGCCTCTTTATCCAGTTTCATGGGGTTTCTGGGCAGCCAACTCTTAAGCTGACGAAATCTCAACTGAAATCGACTACAGACATATGTTTACATAAGCAATTTTTTTTTTTTAAATAAGGTATTATTTCCAGCAAGCAGACTACAAAATGACAGAGCAGAGTTATTTTTGGAAGTTTCTTCATTTCACATTCACAGTCACTTCTAGAATTGAATTATTTTCTAATGCAAATTAAATCAAGCCTGATTAACTCAGGTGATTTTGTCCCCTGAGACGCAAAACAAATAGCAGGCTAATTAACTCTATAAAATCTTTACTCCTCACAGCTAAAATTGCATTTCAACAAAATTGGGGTAGTGAAGAGATTTTTGACCTTTATTCTAATAAAATAAAATCATTAACTATCAGCCAAATATGTGGAAACAAAGAACAATAAGAACCCTGCAATAACCTACCTGCCCATAGTTTTTTTCTTCCAGTCTGTGAAGTAACACTTTTTCCTATAAAAATAAATATCACACGGTCACAATGTATTCACATACAGTACAGTATGACATATACTACAGTATGGTGACATCAATCTGTACCTGAAGGGCATTCTAATGTTCATCTGCTCAGCATATTTACACAGCGTGTCCCACGGTGCATGAATTTTCACAAACATGATATCACTGTTTGTTAATGAGGGCTGTCAAAGTGAAAAACAAATAATACATATATTCAATTAATAATATAAAATCTATAATAATATAGATGCAACAGTGTAAAGTAATTTGCTGAACTAAGACCCACACTTCCAATTTATGCAAAAACTTGATTGAAGAAGAAAGAATAATCAGTTTTTTTGAATAAAGTGAACTATTTAAAGTGACAAAAACTACTCATTATACTGTATTCCTCTTAGGACTTTAAATGTAGCACAAAAACAATTGCTGTCTGTGTTTGTGACATATCAGGGCACAAATTTGTATAATGACATGGGTATGATATAGGTATTACAAGGAGGAGGTGAATTGTGAGAACAGTCTGAGTGTCCCCATAATTCAAAAGGCTTATAAATCATACAGAATGAGTGGTTTTTTTTTGTTTGTTTTTTTTTTTGTTTTTGAGAAAATAAAAATCCACACAGTTTCCCGTGGAGGCTAGGTTTAGGTGAAGGGTTGGTGCATAGGGTGATAGAAAATACAATTTGTACAGTATAAAAACAAAAGAAGTCTATATAAATTCCCCACAATTCACAAAAACAAACCAGTGTGTGTGTACTGTATTCGGTCACTAGCTGTGTTGCCATTTACCTATTTTTATGTGAATTTTGGAATATTGCATTAAAAAAAATGCTGTCAAGATGTGCTTAAATTCCAAAAAAAAATGTATGTGCTCATTTGAGGTGTACAGTGTTTTTATCCAACAAGTAGATACGCGCATGGAAACACATTTTACATAAATCCCTTCATGTGCAACAAAAACTCACATGACTTTACATCAATAGAGGATGTGATTGGATAACTGGACTCATTGGAATCATCATAAGGAGTTGGTTGTAACATTTATAAAGAACTGTTACAATAATCCCAACCTCAAACAGCCATAACATGTCTAACTGTTTTAGCATGTGAGAAACATCTACTTTAGGTTATGTAAGTCAAATAATTGTATCTACAACACAATTATTGCTAGGCAAAAAATAATCTCAATGTAAAAAAAAAAAAGAAAAAAACCTTTCCTTCCTAAAATACTTTTTTTGGCCATAAAATCTACAATGTTGCTCACATTGACATGCCATTTCTCCTGTAACATTAAAAGTGTGAATGGAGTGTATGATATTGACGACATCACCTCAGCTCTTTTCTGACTTGTCAAACTGACAATGTTACAATTAACCCAGTGTTACAACACTCCCTGGTCTCACCTATATAAATAACATTTTCTAATCATATAAATAAAATCTAAAAATGTTTGACGTTGCTTTTAAGTATATTTAGTTTAAACGAGGTGATTTTACAGCCCTAAATACAATGTCTAAATTCATTTTAGTTTTTTTTTTTTTTTTTTAGCAATAAGCATTAAGTAAACATTTGCATTAAACAGGTAAAATAATACAATTATAACCAAATAATATTATAATTAAAAAATCCGCATATTGTTCCAAACTAGCTCCTACACTCTAAAAAATGCTGGGTAAAATATGGCCAAACCCAGAGATTGTGTTGTTTTAAACCCAGCGACTGGGTTAAATGTTTAAAACTAACCTTCTGGTTATTTTTTATTTTTTTATTTTTTTAACTCAACTTGCTTAAAATTACTGTATTTCTTGCTTAAAATGAACTCAAAATAAGTTGGAAATTAATGTTTATTAATATGTTCAATAAATGAACATTTAAACAATAGTTGTGTTAAATAAAAGTACCCAAGAAATTGGGTTAAACATTTCACCCAGTCGCTGGGTTGTATTTAACCCAGCATTTTTAGAGAATACTAAATGATAAATTGCTAACAAGTGGTTGTCGATTAAACTAAGTGTATTAAATTAAGTTGGAACAATGTTCTGATCCTTTTTAATGAGTATACCAATGTGAATCGAATGTAAAAAAAAAAAAAATAATAATAATAATAATGATAATCATCATTATACTTATCAATATGCATCTCATTTCACTCATACCTTGTCGAAAAACTGTTTTGTTTATTTTTTAAGAGTGTCAAAACTTATTTGGACTGTATCTGTGTATAGTGACAGAACTAGAAAAAGCTAATGTTGTTACCCAGCTTGGAAAAGGTGAAACTTATTTTAATGTATGTTTCGACATAACAAACACACCTCCAGGAGAGCTGTAGAGGTAAAAAATAGTATGACTAATGCCAGAGTTGTACTACAGTATAAAAATGGTAAGACAGATCTGGGAGACGAAAAGTAGTTTGATGAAGTAGAGTTCAGGTGTTCAGATACCAATATAGAACATGAGTTACCTGAGAAAACCACATGAGACACATAACTTAACAAAAAACGTACACAATCCTTGAGTTTTTAACTTGGCTGTTTTTAACTTTTGGTTATCAGTCTGAGTCGTGACATATCAAATACTGTATACTACATTATAGTTGTTTTGAGAGATTTATTAAAGGTTTTATTAAAAAAAAATCTATTTAATTGCAAATAAAAGTCTCAATACAGTATTTATCCAAGCTTTATCAGAATTATCTTTATCAGAATTTTTTTTTTTAATCAGAAAATTAAGCAGTTAGTAGCATGCTATGAGATTCAATTGCTGAGTCAAGTCTCCTGTCTTTCCGTCACATTAGAAGTGCTATTTGTGTGTTGTGCAGAGCTGTCTATGAAGAGTTTTTCTTCTGAGATTTTATTTCAGACAGGATGCATTAGTACTCAGCGGCCTGTAGATGGAAGACTGCAAGTCAGCTCACTTTGGAAGAGAGCTAGTGTCTATTTTCTGCTGGCTTTCTAAAGCTGCCAAAATAACCCTGATTGTTCTATTCTGTGATCTTTCCTTAAGGGCAAAAAAAATCAATCCAAACAAGTAACCATTAAAATACCACTGTCATCTAGAAAAATATATTATTCTGTACCTCCTTCTCCAGCATTAGCCCTTCCGCCCGCAGGTTCCTCTCAAACGTGCACCTCTTCTCCACCTGAGGGCTGGATTTCTTATAGACTAATATATAGTCAATGCGCTTCTTCCCATCTCTAAACATCAGTCCTGAGGGGTTTTCTAGATTGTTCCCCTGGAAACGAATCAGAACATTTTATAATTTCATTCAATTTTATTGGAAAATATGAAACAATAGTTCCGTTCAGTATTAGTCCTAAAACATTTAAGCTATGGTTTCCCTCAGGTATGACTGTAATTTATGTTGTAGAACAACACAGGAAAGACTCTTCAAATAATATTTTACCACAGACGTTTTTATACTTATAAATCAAAAAGTACTTTTTCCTGAGGGAATTTTTCAGTGCTGGCTTACAAACTGACATTATGATTGTCATCTCGATATTTTGTTGAATCAACATTTTGTTGTGAGAAAGAAAAAAAAAACATGTTTATGTGATAAGAACTTATAAAAGGGAGCTACTCAAGGTAAAAATGCTACTCAAGATTTAATTATTAAGCATCAAACATAGATCTTGAAGCTGGGTTGGCAGCATATTAGCAGGTAAGAGGACAGATGTTGTACCTGTACGGAGTCCGTGCGGGCCTCTAGCTTGGCTCTGGACACTGGCTTCTGCTGGACTAGGAACGTTTCATCTGTTTTAGGCTCAGACTCCCCCACCTCCCTCTCTTCCATGTAGACATCCTGACTAGTTTCTGTCCAATAGAGAAACACTGAGTTTTATGAGTTCAACTCATTAAAGTTAAATGGTGATGAACATGGATGTGCAAACTGTCAGCTGTATTCTAATTTACTCCTAGTCTTAGTCTTGTGCGAAATGTCGGCTATAATTTTTACCATGTTTACTTAACCATAATTAGTCGCATGGCCTCATACTTCTAGAGGTGAACGGTGCTTTCAAACTGTCAGTGAGATTGGGAATAGCTTTCTTCAGTTGTTATAGACCTAATTGTATTTGACAGGTTGGGCTTCGCTTGACAAAGGGCTTTGAATTCAAGCAATGAACCTTTAAATTTCTGCTAACACAAAGTCAGTGCTTTCATCACCAATATTTGTCCACTTTATCTTCTCTGTTCTGGGATTACTGCTGACTACTGCAGCTCGTATTCCTCATTAGCTCTACCGGTGTTTAGACAAGACAGCTTGTTCCAAGTACTGCTCAAAGGTTCTTAGTGAAGATGCTGGAATCATTTCCAAGTGCTGACATTGCCGGACTCCTCTAAGAACAGCATTACATTTTCCCTTGAGTTTAGTACCACCCACTAATGGCCATCATTTTGATACCACACTCCTGCCAGGAGATCTTTTAGCAAAAGCACCTAACCTGATGAGGTCAACACAATAGCAAAATGAATAATGGATAATGAGATGGTCCGTTCTTAGGCAGCTGATTTTCATAGTTACTCCGTGGCTTCAGTCCACATCCATACAGAGAAATTAAAGGTCAGCCTTTTGTAGTGACAGTTCTAAGAACAACAGTAGAACTAAACCAATACCTGAGTGACAATAGGTCATGGTTTGGATCTGATTTAAAAGAAGGTCTATAAAATCTGGAGAAAATATCCCCATTCATCTCACTGGCCATGGTACTCTGAAAATATATTCAGCCCTAGAAGTATGTGACCTGCATACTGTTAACTTTGCTCATGTGCACTCAGAAACATATATCTTGTGACACTTTTAAACTATTACTTAAATATGTGATTACAGTCTATCAGTAGGCAGTGGTTCCCTGTGGGCCTCTAGGCAGTTCTTCACATAGTACAGCTTTTGGACAATAGCATCCGAATCATCTTCGGAGGGTCCCAGATTACAAGAGGTTGTTAGAGCACATTGCCCCCACTAAGAATTGTTGGGCAACACTTTTCCAATCAGTCCCTTGGTTCAGAAGTTTGGCCATTTCCTGCTACTGAGTCACCCCAGCACCTACCCCCCTCCCCCCCCCCATATCTAAAGCTCTGCTTCATGTCAGTCATGTAGACAAGAGAGAGCACTTTGATACCTCTGATCGTTCGGCAGCATGGTGGCTTCAACTGGGTCTGGTTCAGGAGGCACTGTTTTTAGCACATGAGGTGCAGATTCTCTTGGCAAAGGTGCTGTTCCAAATGACAGGGTCTTCCAGAGAAGACCTAGATTGCCTTCGAAGGACCACATTCCAGACTCTAAGAGATGCATCTACTGAAACTGTTTTTCGACAACAGCCCCTAATGCTGTGTTCCTAAACCCTAGTCCTGGGCACCCTCCAACATTGCACATTTTGTATGTCTCCCTTATCTGACACAACCATTTCAAGTCCTGAAGTTTGAGCTCATGAGTCGAATCAGGTGTGTTTGATTAGGGAGATACACAAAATGTGCAGTGTTGGGGTGCCGAGGACCAGGGTTGAGAAACACTGTCCTAGTGGGGACACCCTGAGAAGAAAGGTACAAAGGCACTTGCGCATAACTCTTTAAAATCCTCTGCTTTTGAGCCACCATTGTAATGGTCTCATATGGAGTAGGCCCAGCGGAATGACCAGGGATGCTGCTGCCATTAAACCCAAAAGCCTTTAAAATAGGCTGACTAGAATATCCTGGCCTAGATTGAAGTTGTCCAAACAGACAAGGATCAACACGCATACAAGTCGGGGATAAATTTGCTTCTATTTTAGTCAAATCCCACTGCATTCCTACAAAATTTGTCCTGTCTCTGTGAAATCACACTTTTCTTGGTATTCAGTCTAAGACCAAGACACCTTAAGTAAGGGAAAACAACATCTATATTTTGGGACGCTAAAGACTTGAGCTATGATTAGCCAGTCCTTGAGGTAATTCTGTACATGGATGCCCTTGAGTCGCTTTGGAGCTGTGTCCATGCACTTCATAAGAATGAGAGGTGACAATGACAGGCCAAATGGAAGGAACGCTTCCACAAAAACGAACATTTTTTGTGATTGGTACAATCTGAATATGAAAATAAGTCTATCTTTATAAACCAGTCTGATTGAAAAGGTTGTGCCCAGTATTCTCTAGGGGGAAGACAGTCCTAACAACCTCTTGTACCCCAGTTCCCCTCAGAGAAGGGGGCAGGAACTATGCTTCAGCAGCGGTGCTGTGCAGAGAGCTCATTGGGAACTGCTGCCTTGCCAAAAGACAGAATGTGGTGGGTTTAACAAGCCCCTTAAGAGCATTGTGGAAGAAAGAGCACACAATGTTGTAGTGTGACACTTTCCCCCCCAAGGGGACTTGCCCCAAGAACCCTGAATGCCCCAGCATCAGGGCTGCTCTTTTCTGGCAGGTTAGGGGGAAATGACAAATCTCAGGTACAGCTTTCATTTGGACTGCTGAGAAGAACACTTTGCTTTTGCTTTGTGGCATAGAGACCAAGGTCTTTTGTGCCATGGTGTGCAGTGGTGCCCCAACCTGAATTAGGCCTTACCAACCGTAATGATGGTCCACTCCAAGACAAGCCAATGAAGGTGAATATAGTTAGCTAACATGTTTTCAACCTTAAGCATTGATGCATTCCCATGGTCTGCCAGCTCCACAATAGATGAATAATTAGACACTGCAGGTTAACAATGCAAGTCAAATAAGGCTGCTCCCGTGCTCTTGATAATTTGTTGTGGAAATCATGGAAGAAAGGAAGTCGCCTATGAAAAGGATGCCTGCTCTGAGCTGATAGAAAACAATTGTCTACATTGCTGTGGGACACTTTCAGTTCTTCCTCAGGCCAATTCAGTTTGTCTATAGCACAAGTTAAAGGGTTACTCCACCCCAAAATGAAGATTTTGTCATTAATCACTTACCCCCACATTGTTCCAAACCGTGTAAAAGCTTCATTCATTTGTAATTAAAAATATCTTTAATTTAAGATATTTTGGATGAAAACCGAGAGGCTGGTGACTGTCCTATTGACTGCCACTGTTAAGACCCAGAAAAGTATGAAAGACATCGTCAAAATAGCCCATCTGCCATCAGTGGTTCAATCTGAATTTTATGAAGCGACGAGAATACTTTTTGTACACAAAAAAAAAAAAAAATTATTAAATTATTAAATTTAAGATTTAATTCATCTCCTCCAGCGTAGTGTCATTCTGCTGGACGCAAACTGCGTACACCGAATATGCTGTTTTCATTCAAATTAAAGCGTAAATATAATAATATGATTGAACCACTGATGGCAGATGGACTATTTTGACTATGTCTTTCATACTTTTATGGGTCTTGACAGTGGCATTTACCTGGCAGTCGATGGGACAGTCACAAGCCTCCCGGTTTTCATCCAAAATATCTTAAATTGTGTTCCGAAGACGAACAAAGCTTTTACGGGTTTTGAACGACATGGGGGTAAGTGGTTAATGACAAAATTTTGAGGTGGAGTAACCCTTTAACATATAATTTATTGTAACTACTCATAGAAGGGGACTGTGTGTGTTTCCTTATATCTATGTCTGGAAACATCACACTGTTCAACATTTAACTCCACAGAACAAGATGCACCTTTCGAAGAAAAACACGTATGAACTGTCATGAGATTGTGTTGGTATTTCCTTATCTCACACTGAAAGCCCAAAATTCTACAAAGGTTTGATATGATTACTCCATTTCATAAGGCATGCTATCTTTTTAGGTTAATAGATTAGTTAGCTTGCTAACTAAAACACAAAGACAAAAGTAGGCTAGTGCTTACCTGTGGGAGGAGGTGTGATGTGTGTGCAAGAGGCACTGACACTGTGAGTGTATGTTTTGGGTTCAGGACTCAGAGGCACAGACAGGAAGTGATTGAGGTTCTGAGGATGTGTTTGACTCTGAGCCAGACACGGCAAACTGCGGCGAGACGACTTTAGCGTTTTCTCCTTCAAAATTTCACTGATACTGGTGTGCATACCTGCTGAGAGAGAAACACAGAAGCACATAATTGAGACACTGGATTAAAAGCATCAACATTTCCATTAGATCATTTTTAAAAAGGCATTTCAGTTCTGTTGTCCAAGAATCAGTGTAATCTGAATTTGATCCAAATACACTGCAATGCAATCTAGTACCAGTAAAACTCACTTACACTATCAAATGCAAAGGTATAACGATCGCATCAAGGATAACCAGTGTATTACATTTACTTAATTAAATAACTCCTGTAAGCACAGTCAGACTCACACGGTCATCTAAGGATAAAGGATTTACTAACTACGTTTCAAAACCACGTGGGCCAGTGCTGTTTGTTGGTTTGCAAAAGTCACAGAAAGCAGATACAGAAGATGCTGTTTTGGTACACATAATAATTTCCATTAAAGGGGCCATAAATGAGCTTATATAGAATATGTAATACATTTAAAATTAAATAATGAATGAATGAATAAGAATCAGCAATGAACAACAGTATATTTACAAATTTACTTTAACCTTAGACTAATAAATGCATTAATAAAAGTTGTTTATTGCTAGTTAAAAATGTTTATTGATACTTCATTAACTATAATGAAGAAGTTGGACCTTTTTTTCCTGAAAATGCATATTTTAACAAAATTTAAACATAACAATATATCATTTGTAAATGCATAAAAATGTCAAAGACCAACATCATAGTACATAATTTTAAAATCTGTCTTTTCATATAAACAATTTTGTTGAATGTAATACCTTACGTGCATTCTGCAGCTGCATTTTATCAGCTAATATGCATAAAAAGTGAAATCAACAAATATTTCTTATTTGTTAATAGTATGTAGACTTGCAAAAAAAAAAAAAAAAAAAAAAAAACAGAAAGAGAAGACAAAGAGATGTTGTGACATTGTGCTTGTTCAGTTGTTGACATATTGAACCTAACAACAAACCTAACTCAAACCTCTATTCAATACTCAATTATGCAATAATTCGAGTTACATAAACTAAACGTCTGAAACGCAATTGCTTTCCATACTTCTTTGAAAACGTGGATGGGATAACCAGGCTAAGATGTTAAAATATTTAAGGTATTTACCTCAACATGAATGTTACATCAGGGAAGATTGATTGCTAGGTTAATGTTTTACAGCTGCCATTATACTAACAGTGGACAGCAATACTGATGAAGGCAACATAATCCTCTTGGGAGCAATTTTCAGTCTATTAATGTAATATGAGATGACTATTCTCAGTGTACACACAGAGTGACCCAAATGGCCGCTTTAATAAGCCTTTAACAAACACGGTCCCATGCATAAGAGATTCAGATGTAGAAATTAATTTAGATTCAGATAGACATTTTTGTTAATGTTAATAATAAATGTTAATATACACTCTGCTGCTTCTTATTAAAATATTTACTGTATAATATAAACAAATTTAAATATCAGTGTCATGAGACCCACCATAAAAACAAAACCCTTGAATATCAGAATGCCAGGAGAGGCTGTCAAATCTGGATAAATGATTCAACATAACCATTTAATTAAAAACCATTTCACGATGTGATGACAGCATGAACGTCTGAAGCAAGGTCACACTGACGCACATCCTGTGAAAAGCTCATTTGTAAGCCGGTGCTAGACAGATGACTAGCTGGGAAAATGCCTGGTCTTCCCCACACGACTGCACATAGATAGAGCTGGTGTGGAATTCCTCTCATAGTGACCTTGTCCATGACGGCTGCATCAATCTAACCCGCTCATAACCCACAGCTGGCCTTTTAAATAGAGCCAACATGAAACAAGAAGCAGTGATTCAGAGTGTAAAACCTAAACCGCACAGAGAGAGAAAGGAACTGAAAGTTCAAACATATGCAGGACTGAATTAATTAAGATACACACTCTCACATTTTCGGATGCATCTTAAGTACTCAAAATTCAGCACGAGGCTCTTGAATCTCAAATGCTCAGCCCTAAAATATCTTCCTCCTGTAGCATCTTGGGACTGAGGCTCAAGAAAGAAATACTTTGGGGGGAAAAATTTGCTTGTAACCCATTTTGCTGCATAAAAATGTAGATATTTACATTTGAAGATAACGGGAGAGATGTTTGCATGTGAACAACTCTACACGACCAAAACAGGGTGTTATCAGTGGTTGTTTTTTGGCATTTTGTTATGCGGCACTTAAAGTCTTCTGTTTGTTTTCTGCATGCTTAACTACAGTTGTACAATGCTTTATTAAAGAAATTAGCTAGCTAGTCATGGCTGTTTCTCAAAACTGTAGTAACATGGTTGCACTGCCATTGTTTAGCTCAACAATACAGAACTCCAATTACTGACATCATGCACAGGTGGCGGAGTAATAACTTTAAAGTTTATAGTTCATTTTCATGAAACAACAGAAAGCCATTTACAAACTGGCATACGCAACTGGCAATCCCTGTATACATTTGGCTTATTCAGTCACCGATAAAGCCGAAACACTGCTGAAACGATATTGGTGTCTGAGGACTCCACTATTTTTGATCCTGTTGTTGTGTTGAATTATGTTAGTTATAATGGTACTTGCAACCATAGTTGGCTCATTGTTTAAGTCTCTCCTCCTGTAAATCTATGAGATTCTTTCTTATTTTACTGTCCATAAATCCTGAGGTTAGAAATGCAAAAGGGTCATTCCACGAAATCGGTGCCTTTTCCACTTGGAAAAATTGAAAAAATAAAATAAATTGAATCAATATATTTTTAAATATCACTGAAATGACATTGCATTGTGCCATCTCAGGCCATGTAATTTATTATTTTATGACTATTTTTCTACCTCATGCTTTGGTATTTTTGTCAACCTCGTTACCGACACAAATATTACAGTTTAATCAGAACTCATATGCTCAATCATATACCAAGGGTGACCTTTAAAATGTTTGAATTTTACACAGACATTCTTTAAAAAACATGGTCAAACCTAATCTATGTCATCCCTGTTACCCACGTCAAAACCTGTTACTCTAAAAAGTAACAGCTTGACAGTAACAGGCTTGACAATTTTAAACAAATTAGCAAATTGCTAGCTAATAGTCAAGTTCACAAAAGCACATATTGTGCACTTTGAAAGGATTTTATTTGTAGATATTGATTATATTAAATATAAGAAATTATTGTTTTAAAATTTACATTTAAAAAATTGTAACAGGATTGACATTGCTTGATGGCTCCCCCTCAGTCAAGCCTTGTAAATCAGCATTATAGAGGAGTGAGAGAAACATGCTTATGTTTTAAGTGTTGGAATCCTGGTTGAGAGATGATGTAGACTGCTAGAAATGATGTCACTTTAGTGTACATTATTTTTGAGGAGGGTAACATGGCATGAAATCAGGGTAAACCAATAAAATTATTTATATTTTATAGAAAAAATCACACTTAAATAATATTGCTTAACAATGAGACTATATTTAGAACAATATATATATATATATATATATATATATATAATTTTGCCTTCATTTTGCAAATTAAATGTCCTGCTGAAACAGAAAAGTCAAAGTGAGAGACAGGTGAAAACCGTTGTTATGTTTTTTTGTTTTTTTTTTTAATTGCGCATTTATTTGTTATTACATTAAATCTATGTTGATTGTTTCTTAGGGACGCAAAAGGCTGCGATTTCGTGGAATGACCTAAATGCATTGCATGATTTAAAGCATCATCTCAAATGGTGGAGGAAAAGTTACAAGCATGTACAGCATATGACCTATTTAAAAACACACTGTGGTACTGAGGCAATACAAGACAAAATATACATATATGTTAAAGAACACAATGCAAATCCAACATCTGACTCACCTTTTTACAAACAGAGAAAGGGAGATTATTGGATTTCTATTTGAACTATCACCACAAAAAAAAAAGAAAAAAAAAAAAGTTATTAATCCTGGGTTGCCAGATTTTGAGATTTCACACTGAACATAGACTGAACACAGCATGAAAGTTTCATGGTAGATGGTACAAAACACATGAATATTTAATGAGATAAGCACTGAGGCAGTTTGTGATTGATTGTCTTTTGCAAAACAACTCAATATAACATTCTAGCACAGCATTGTTTTCTACTGCATAGATTCTACACAGCAAAATCAGTGTTAGGCCTGCTCTCAACCAGGGTTTCAACAGTGCTAAGCCCCTTTTAAAATTGGACTACAGTGTGAAATTCTGTTTAAGTCATGGTTAAAACTGAGGTCTATCCAGAACTTACAGGAGAAGCATTTACGTGTGCTTGCAAAGGCTTTTCTAAAAGATACCTCATTTTAGACAAGTGTTAAGGCAGAACTGCATGTATCCTTTAGTTATTCCAAAAATTACTAAACATAAATAAATCAAAGATGATGGATGAGGCAAAGGAAATGAACCTATGCTTGAATACATAGTAAGTCATTTTTGGATATAAGTGTCTGCCAAGTCAATAACAAATATTGTAAATGTAAAAATTGAGGCAGGTGGCCTCTAAGGCTCATAAACAATTTTTAGACATATTCACAACACATTTGCATACTTCATAACTGAAGGTTTTAATCAGACAGGCTTGTGTGGATGCGCATTTCCTCCATAAATGCCTAGTGGGTACAAGTGTTGCATAGTACAATTTTGATTTCTCATTTACACACGTTCTGCTGAAACTGGTATGTGTGTGTGTTGCTCTCTTATCAAAATCTGTGTAATATCTCCACATTGTCTGTAGAGCTGCATCACCACTGCCCAGATTCATTACGCTCAACAACAACAGCAGCTCCCCACAGGCAGAGAAAATAAGACATACCATTAACTAAACGCAGACTAATTATCTCCTCCGCTTTATCTCGGTTTGGAGATTTCTGTGCAAGAGAAGAGCAGATGGCGCTATGGGCAGCATGTGCCACAATGATGATATCACATAAAAACTCATAAAAACACCCACTAAACATTAGTACTCTTTCTACGATGCTCTAATTCCGAATATTATAGTGTAGATCATTTCCTAATATTGAACTTGTGGGAAAAATGATGCATAATAAATATTTGGGTATTTTAAAGACAGCTTTCAACAGCTTTTTTTTTTTTTTTCATGTTGGCATAAAACTGAGACAGACATCCTACATGTCTGCACATGTTGATGTAGGAGCAGGTGGTTCTGGTGAAATTATTGTGTAGGTTTATATAAATATATAAAAGCCTATTTGGTCTAGATTTTAATCTAGCTCTGAGCTCTAGCTCTGGAAAGGAAACATAATCCTATGCTTAATAGATGTATGTGAGGGTTAAAGTGAAGAATTCAATAAAAATAAGAGTGCAATACATCAATCTCAACATGCAACACTATACAAAAATATTGCAGAAAGGCAGTAATGCAGAGGAACAGAGGAAGAGAGAGTGTATTTGTGTGTATTGGTTGGATTCAGTCCAGTCTGTTAGAGCTGCTGTTCTTTGTAATCTTATCAAGCACATCTCCACCACCAATTGAAAACGTGAGAGAAAGAAGTGACATAATAAATGTTCCCATAGAAAACAAACACTGCTGTTCGTGCAGCGCCATGCTTGCTGTGCCAGGGGCGAAAAATCTGCAATCCTGGATTTATCCAGGGAGGCAACGCCAATAGGACCTTGTGATTGAGTGAGATTATCAGTGTGTGTGTCTGTGTGTGACTGCTGCACGCTTACTCACGTGTCCCACCTGGACAGTTTGATTCTCGACCTCAAATCTGCATTTCACAATAATAAAGATAAAGAGGTACTCTAAACAGATCAAGAGTGTTGTTGCATGTAATCCAAGTTCAGATGTGTGCTGTTCACATATAAATCCAGCTTGCAATGTCCATTTTTATACAACACACTTTAATACCGGGGGTGAAGACTTTTGAACAGGATGAAGATGTTTTCCCCCTTTTAGTACTGCCCTTCGGAAGCAACAGAAGCTACGTGCATGTTTCCGGGAAGACAAATTAAGTACATTTTACCTTGATCTTCAAATTCAAAAGTTTTCACCCCCTGCTTTTTAATGCATCATGTTTCCTTCTGAATCATCAGTGAATGTTTGAACCTTTTTTAATAGTTGTGTTTCAGTCTCTCAATTGTTCTCAGTGTGAAAAGATGGATCTCAAAATCATACAGTCACTGCTGGAAAGTCAAAGTGAAAAAGTGAAAGTCACAGCGTATTGTCAAGTATGGTGACCCATACTCGAAATTGGTCCTCTGCATTTAACTCATCACGAGTGCACACACACAGCAGTGAGAAGTGAACACACATGCGCACACACACTGTGAACACACACCCGGAGCAGTGGGCAGCCATTGCTCCAGCGCCCGGGGAGAAATTGGGGGTACGGTGCCTTGCTCAAGGGCACCTCAGTCATGATATTGAAGGTGCAAAGAGCGCTGTTCATTCGCAATCCCCACCTTCAATTCCTGCTGGTGCTGGATAACAGCTGTAGATCAGGTAACCACACACAGTTTTAAGAACCAAGGATTCCCAAACTTTTGAGTGGGGTTATTTTAATAATTTCAGCTATTTATTTATTTATTTTTGTCTTATGGACTATATGTACACATCCTTTATGTAAAATATCTTATTCAGGACAGTACTAAATCTAAAATAACATGCATTTTGTGTTATCTCTCGTATTTTGTTAAAATGATTCACATTTTCACAGATTCTGCAAGGGGTTCCCAAACATTCGCATACCACTGTATATATATGTTAATGACTCAATTACCAAATTAAATGCATTTAACTTGATTTTGACCTGCTTAGTTTTCTTACACCATTATACATTTCAATATAGCTTCTAATTGTGACCATAAATAATTATACTGTATCTCAAGATGACTCACAGTTGAACTTTTAGGTGTTTTGTAATTTTTGCATTTTAATTTTAAACAGATCCACTGACTGCAATAAATACCAAAGATTCCTCAGCTGTACACTTACATATTATAAGAGATGACTGGAAGAAGATATTATTTGTCTGTGTTGTAGTATACCTCAGAGAATACTGCTTGAAATACTGCGTCACATAATGCAAATACTGTATCCCATAATGCAATGTGCTTCTGTTTCAAATTGTGACTAATGATCTGGAACTAATATCAACCTTGACTGAGATCAGCATCTCCTTCATAGCTTGTGTGATCTGTAAGAGTATACTGTGCAGTGTTCAGTGAGCACTACACTAGTCCTCTGTTCTGAATATGTAAGCCTGCTTTTCCTCAAGCACTCTCTGAAAAAAAGGTACAAAATCTGCCACCTTTGTACCTACAGGGTACATACTGGTGCCTTAAATGTACAAAAGTGTATTGTAGCATACATGTACTGCCTGTGATATATAATGATTTAATCATATATCAAAGGCAGTGACCCAAAGCCTTCTTGACGGGCTTCATAAAATTCAGCCGAATGTCACGCGAGGACAGTTGTTCAGTATATTGAACAAATGTGGCTGGATTAGTGTTGATATAATGCATGTAAAGCCGAGTTAAGACCTAGAATATGTCTAGACTACGATTGAGGGCATTATTTTTATTCTGAAGTGTAACCGAAAAAGAAAAAAGAAAGATGCACTGTTTTCTGAAAAGTAGCTGAGAGCTACAGAACAAAAGAAGCATTTAGGAAAAAGTTAAAAAAATAAAAAAAAGCAAGTTGAAATAGAGAGCTTTCCTTGCTTGCGGAAAACGAGAGAATGAAAAGAGTGAAGGAAATGAGGTCAGTGGGTTTGCCCGTCTTCCCTATCTGAAAACCTTGCATAATTCATCTCTGGTTCTCCACTGCTCTCGGCACACAGGAGTTTTACATCGCCCTGCCCCACTAACAGTTGCTTTTTATAGATCAGAGAGGCAGAGTGGGCTGGGTAACTCTACACCCCTCTCAGAGCGAGTCTTTACGGGACGTTAAGGGGCTGCTGGCTGACGATCAGATGCGGCTGGATTTAGAGGAGCTTTTTTAAAATGCACGTGATTTACAGCAGCTAGACTGATTCTGTGATATTGTTAGCAAAGTGCAGTGCAGCCTAAATTAATTATTTGTGAGTTTAATAAATCCAATTTCCATCAGTCTGGACTGTAACTTTAGTCTCAACAGAAAGCGAAATCCCGAGCTTCAAATTATCTGTGGCATGAACAAATTTACATAATTGTAATGGTAAATCACAAAATAAGTATATTTTTGCTGGAAATTCAATAAAACACCTTTAAAAGTCATGCAGTAAAGCGTAACTTTTTGGTCACACTGTGAATTCAATAATCCACTTATTCAATAATTCAATATTTTACCAGTGGATCCTCTGCAGTGAATGGGTGCCGTCAGAATGAGAGTTCAAACAGTTGATGAAAGTGCTCCTATTATGCCTTTTCAAATATGACCTTTCATGCAGTGTGTCATGTAGCTGTATGTGAACATAAACAATCTGCAAAGTTGTGAAGCTGACAGTGCACAATAAATAAATTTATTGTCTATAAAAGAGTCGGCTCACAATCGCCTGAACGAGTCGTCAGGAATTCGAACCTTTTTCTGTTACGGCCATACGTCACAAAGTAACACATTTGCATAATGTCCACCCACACTCTACGGCGCAAACAACTTGCCCGTCCACAAACAGTAAAATTTCCATGTGGTTTACGTCATGTCGAGAAGATGCTGTATCCTCCCATTAGTTGGAGTAATGATAAAGGATGGCACACGCCACACTCAAAGTTAAAATGAGTTGAACTTTTGCCGCTGCACACTGAAGGGCTGCACTGAACCCAGCGGCCAGCGCAGCGCTTTCTGCGTTCGGTGTGAAAGCCGCCTTAATGCATTATACAGTGTTGAAGTTTACAACGTAGAGGTGTACCCGTTCGCTTACATAAGCAAATTACGAGCACTTTCCACGGTAGACCGTGCTAACTTGTCGATCAGCCACTTTCATCATCAGACTCCGGCTCGAATTGGTATGGTAAAATCAATGCCATCTTTTCTATGCATTGACAAGTATCCAGGGCTGTCAGTCATTTATGGCAATGGGCATTTTGTTTTCCGACACGCGCTGTACGCGGTAAACCAATCATAAAGGACTGCGCCATCAGATCAATCACAGCAGTGAGGGCTCACGGAAAGGAGGGGTTTAGAGAGACTGATTCTTCAAACTGCTTCGCACGAGTTTACGAATCATTTAGAAATTAGGTCAAATTAAATCTATTTTTGGAGAAAACTAAAGTGATTTTTGACCTTGCATACATGTAAACCTGTTTTAGGAGTCTCATAAAACAATATTAGCAGCCTTTAAAATGGCACAATAGGAGCACTTTAAAACACCACAATAATCCACACCACTCCAGTCCATCAATTAACACTGTGTGACGAGAAATGTTTGATAGCATTGAAAGTCCAGTGAAAGTCATCTCGTCTGAATCAGGAGAAATATGCAAAGATCATTTATAAGCAGAAAGCAAGGAAAGCGTTTTTATGGATTATAGACATTAGCCAGAAGCAATGGTTTGGATGTTAAGAGTATGTGGATTACTTGTGGATTTATGTGATGGACTATCATTTTGACGGCACCCATTCACTGCAGAGGGTTCATTGGTGAGCAAGTGACGTAATGTCTCCAAATCTGATGAAGACACAAACTCATCTACATCTTGAATGGCCTGAGGATGAGTATTTTTCAGGTATTATT
Organism: Labeo catla; assembly: GCA_012976165.1. Classification (NCBI taxonomy): domain Eukaryota; kingdom Metazoa; phylum Chordata; class Actinopteri; order Cypriniformes; family Cyprinidae; genus Labeo; species Labeo catla. The sequence goes on from VONZ01001848.1 coordinate 37,003, forward strand.
TTTGCATGCATTGTTTTTATCCCCTCCAGAACGGAAATCTCCCTGTTTGTCAATCGCGCTGAGCCTTAACCGAATAAGTTAGTGTGTAGTTAGTAGCAGATGGCACGTTTCCAGAGCTTAACTGTTCAGCACAGAATTATCCAAGCCAGTCAGTGACGTGCTGAAACATAAAGATGGGAGATTACAGTATCCATCACTCTCCTCTCTTCAAATGTCAAACAACGTCATAGTGTCCCCTGTACATAAACATATACAAACTAAATCTCTGCTCTTGTGTATTCTCTAGCCATCATACAAAAAATTTTGCTCAATAATTATTGTCTTGCTAAATAGACATATTTAATAAAGACACAATTAATTTTAAAAATTAATAGCACTTAAAACAATTTCAAACAGCTGAGTAACAATATTTCATTACAAATGCTGTCACGTATGTGACAATTTGTTGGATCTCTGTAATACTGATATTTTTTTCTGTAAGATTTTCATGTCTGCAAACTGTAAAAAGTGGTAGCCAGCAACTGTTACTCTTTAAAGTGGTATTTATACCTGATTTGTGTATGTATGTAAATGAGTAACATAATCAAGGGAATACTATTTCGCCCCTGTTACAACATTGTTACCGTTACTAAAAATGAAATGTGGTGTTACTATAATTTATTATAACTTATTATTAATTTTTCAGTTCATATGAATGAGTGCACAGCATATCTGTATTTGATGAACCGTAGACTCTAGTGTGAAGGCAGACGACTAGTCATCGCTTTCTCTCACACATGCAAAGAAAGACACAGAGCGAGAGTCTTATATATCATGCAGAATTGACGTGCTACATGTGAACGATATTCTTTGTTGTGTTTTCCTGTCAAAATAATGGAGGTACTTCAGAATTCTTCAGCTTTTAAGAACTGCAGATTTCTCCGGAAGTAGGTGGAACTAATGTGCAAACGGCAATCTCATTGGCTGGCGCTCACCTATTATCACTCCTGTTTTGATTTCAGCAAATCAGTTTGAGTGAACGAACAAAAATGTGATTAATATTCATGAACCCAGCAGCTCATTAATCCTTAGTGCGTTTTATATTGTTATTAGTAGTAGAATTTGTAGTAGTTTTGTTATCTTATCAGTATTACTTTTATTTTTTCCCCTTTTTTATAGAAACACTAAACAATATCTTTAGCACCACCACCAGTCCTAAGATCAGTCAACATAACAAATATGCATTCATACATGGCTATTCTAATTACTAAAGCCCTAATTGTTAAAGTTCAATGCTAAATTATCATAATATCATATTATAATGCCTGACTGATATACTATAGATATTTAAAATTAGTCATGTGAATAAACAAACAAAAATAAATAAATTACTAGCCAATGGAGATTATAATGCCAAGTTGTTCCGTAGAAGGTTGATAATATTTACTATATATATATATATATATATATATATATATGTATATATTAATTTGATAGGTGTCTCTCACATTGTTCCACAACAACATTAAAATACATTATAGTAGATCAATGTTTTATAATAATAATTTATCCTATTTAGTGTCCATTTCATTCATTTAACATATTTAATATTGTGGACATCCAAGTAATTTGACATATTTGAGCATTCTTTTAAAAAAAGGTAACAGAATAGTTACTTATATAATGATGTAACTCAGTTACTATTTGTGAGAAGTAACTAGTAACTATAACTAATTACTTTTTTAAGGTAACATGCCAAACACTGTATATAGTATGTGACCCTGGATCACAAAAGGGTCAATAAGGGTCAATTTTTTAAATTGCGAATTGAAAATACAGCTATTTGAAAATCTGGAATCTGAAAAAAACAAAAAAAAAAAAACAATAAAAAAAATCTAAATATTGAGAAAATCGCCTTTAAAGTTGTCCAAATGAAGTTCTTAGCTATGCTTATTGCTAATAAAAAAATAAGTATTGATATATTTCCAGTAATTTACAAAATATCTTCATAGGACATTATCTTTACTTAATATCCTTATGATTTTTGGCATAAAAGAAAAATAGATAATTTTGACCCATACAATGTATTTTTGGCTATTGCCTGTGCTACTTAAGACTGGTTTTGTGGTCCAGGGTCACATATGGTAATAAACTTACAGGTAGCTCTTCAAGCACATAAACTAATTAAAAGTACAATACAGAATTATAGTCAAAAAGGTGAAAAAGTTATATAAAAGATTAAAAAAAAAATGTTAATGCTATATTGTAAATACTGTTAAACTCCCTGGATACAAAGATTTATTATTATTTTTTTGCACAAACAATTTACACCTAGTTTTTATCACAAAGAAACATGTTAACAAGGTCAGAGAATCAATTTCTGTATTAATCTTGGCATTCCCACGTCTTCTGAGCAAGTAATTCCCATGACTTTCATAGTGGTTTAAATTCACAAAGAGCAATTTCTGGTTTGGTTAAGAAATGTTTCTGACATTTCTATAATTTTTCCATTTTAATGATATCCATTCATTTTTCAGCCATGAACTGGTGTATTCATTCATTCATTCGTTCATTCATTCAATCATTCTTTCTTTTTCTTTCTTTCTTTCTTTCTTTCTTTCTTTCATTCATTTATAAAAGCCCCTGCCAGCTGAACACATTCTTGATTGACAATCACAGGTCGCAGGTTGTTATTTTAAATAATCAATCTATCTGTCTGTCTGAGTGTCTGTGATCTACGGCGATACTCTTCCCCATCTGTGCGTTATGTAACGTGACAGGTGGCAAGTCTGTGGCTCATGGGATGTTGTGCAACACACACACACCCTTGCTTTGACACAGAAAAAGATAAATTCACAGCTCCCCCGTGGAGGAAGCCACGACTCTCTGAAAGTGGGCCCTCTCTTTTTAGCAACCTATACCTAGTTTAACAACTCACCTGTCCTATCTATTACACCTTGCATGTCGCTTGAGCATATATACATTCATGAGAGCCAAAATGTGGTACCAAGCACAGAAATGTTGACAAACTCGCAATAGCTGGAGAGTCGCCCATGTGGCAGGAAGTCCTTGTGTCTGGCCAATCTGTTTGTGCTACACTGCAATAGATCAGAACGAAACTGCCGCACAGCCAGAACCCTGTGTTAACTAACCGCTTGCTTTTGATTACAAAAATTCTGGACGGAAATCATCTAGGAGTTTGTTTATCCATATGCCGTGCTTTCTTTAACAGTGAAATCTTTATTATGACTTGCAGTCTTTGTTTCCAAAGAGGATTTTGTTGCTTGCTGCTCGTGTTTCTGTAGTGAGGCATATAAATGATTGCTACCGCTGAGGCATTTATCAGTTTATTGCTTTGGTTTATTGTGCTGGTTGGAATTGATTTTGGTGCTCCACTGAGTCTTCAAAGGCTTGAAGATGTTGGTAACGTAGCTATACGTCTCATGGCAGCAGCTGAGAATTGTTGGTTGTTTGGCACAGGTTGGTCTTAGATCTCATTCTTCTTCTAATCACATTCCTCATGCCTCTGCCACATGTGGCTCCTCTTGAACGAAGGTGTGTTGGTCTCTAGATCTGGCTGTTTGTCGCTTTGGTTGTCAGATCTCATCCGTTTGGCTTTCAGTAGTCCAGCTTTCAGCAGATTGTAGATAATGTAACCCAGAGACAGCACATTCATAGATTGTGATGTACTGTTGGATGTATATATAAAGCTGCTAAAAACAGCCTGAAAATGCAGGTTCCAATCTAAGTGGCTCACTGCTGTGCAAGTTCCTGGAGTCCGGATACACATTTGTATCAGTCCACTGGAAAAATAAGGCCCTTTTTACCAGTAGATTGTTTATATTGTTCCAAAACTGGGAATTAAAGTGTTACAATCAGTATTGGAGAAAACAGAGTAATGCGAGTTATGTAAACAGATTGCCTTTTTCAAGTAACTAGTAAAGTAATACATTATTTATTTATTTAGTTTTTGAAATAAGTAACACCAGTTACTGTGTTTTCCCGTTTATTGACTGACAGCTCTTTCTGTTGCCATGCTGAGAGGAATCAGGAGTAAGTGCAGAGGCGTTGTGTGTACTGTGGGAACATGATGCTTACTGTACATGTAGTTCTAGACTAAATGTGAACATGCATTTACTCATCTCACTTGCACAAAAACAGATTCAGTATTCCTTCAAACCTGCAACGATTAAATATACATAAATGTGTTAAAGTCGCCCTGTAGTCAAAATTTTTATCCCTTCAAATTTGATCATCAAAATGACATATTTAAATGATTTTTCTTGTGAAAATAATTTTCTCATGCCTTAACCATAGACTGGAAAAAATATGGACGTAGTGTCTATGATGTCACCCGTAGGTTTCTGAAGAGCATTTTTGAAGCTTTAAGTGGGCGGGAGTCGGACTTCGCCATCTTGGAATCGCGTCACTGCACGTCAGTCCTGGATAATCAAAAATGGGCAAAGAGGCGGGAAATTCACCCCCTCACAGTTGACATGAAGGGCAAAATTAGCTATATAGACCAAAACCACTTTTTGTACCAGGCTGTAAACATATGTTTTTCTGCTGTAAAGTTTTAACATGGCGAGTCTATGGGATTGATTCCCTTTTGTCTCTAGCGGCCAGTCAAAGAATTGCAGTTTTAGTCACTTCCGTGTTGGTTTCAAGAGGGAGAACGGGAGGTTGCCGCTTGGCCTGAACACAGCTTGAATGTAACTCTACCCCCCTTGCCTCATTTATTATGCAAATTAACCCCCGCTCCCACGCAGTTACACCAGCCAGAGCCCCCTGATCGACTAACTGAACTGTAGTACAGTAAACGCGATATAATGGCGAAACACGGATAATGACTGACAAAACTATTCTTTTACTAGCGGACAACTACAGTGAATACTGTAACGTTTGTTAAAGTTACTTACTTGATGATGTTGTGCCCTCAAAATGCCTTGAAGGCTCGAATGCAGCCTAGTTTGTGATTCCAGTTCACGCCCGTGAGCATACGCGAGTAAAGTGCAGACGGCAAGGCGGGAGAGGTGCAGCTGACTCCGGGATACTTTTTACTTTTAACCGCGGGCTATTTTTCAAGTTAGCGGTTAGCGCCTAGCAGTTGTGCTCTATTTAATGCTCTATACGCTCTATTTAATGTTTGGTTTTATGCTGATAAGCCATTGTCCATTATCATCGTGCTTGTAATGATAAAATATTGGTATATTTTGCATGCTAATGATAGGAATCTATCCTTTGATGTGATTGGTTACTTAAGTTTGTGACGTAGCAAAAAAAGGGATGTTTCAAACTGCATTTTTGGGACAGCCTTTGGGTAACAGTTTTAAGGAGAAAATACTCAGCAATGGTGTTGATTAATGGGCTAGCACATGGTTTGTCTAAGAGCATATTAAAAAACACCACATAGACAAATAAACAACATAAAAATCTTGATTTTCACAACAGGGGGACTTTAAATAACACAAATGTCTTTTGTGTATTTAATTCCATTTTATTAACCAATGTCTTTAAAGGGGTCCTATTATGCTTTTTCACTTTTTAAATTTTATTCAATGTGTGGTGTGTATCTTTGGGCATAAAACAGATCTAAAAGTTACAAATCTCAAAGTCCACTCCAAAGGGAAATATTTCGTTATTAAAAAATCTCTTTTCAAGAATTACAAAGAACGGCTCCTTTGGACTACAGCGTTTGTTTTCCCCATGCTATTATGTCACAATGCGGTTCATTGGAATATCATTAAATTAAATCCCGCCTACGGAAATTCGAATTGTTGGGGGTTGTGTAGGGACGAGGTGGGGGATTAGCCTAACTTTAGCAATGCAGCGCGGAGAACCGCTTCAACGTGCCGCAGCGCGGCAGATATAAACACAAGCATTGACTAGAGAGGCCACTTCAGAGCTGTAACGCACCGCAGGCGTGTGCTGTCACGCTGTCGTATGTGGGGAATGAGGAGTAGTTACGAGGAGATCCGGTACATACACTTTATTTAAATAATCCACACATGGAACAGGAACAGACAGGAACAGCAGGGAATCCAACACAAACGACACGGAAAGACGTAGAATTACACGGAGTGACATAAACAATAACTGACAACCAAACGGGGAACACAACCAAACTTATATACACAGACCAATCAGACGAGGACAGGTGTAGCCGATTAAACAATGACGTAACAATTGAAGGCAGAACAGGAAAGACCAAATAAGGGAAAATGAGGGAAAACCACAAAAACAGTCCACAGGGGTGTGACATGTGCAGTGTGTGGTAAGAGATTTATTCATCATACAGTGTAGATAGCTTCACTTATAACGTGAGTGTTTTTTAAAATGTATAAACTTGCACTAGAATAGGCTAGGTTAATCAGTGATGATGTTCTTTGATAATGTTAATATTAGGCTGCTTTTAGCCTTATGCTGGAGCTGGTTTCGGGCAATAAAACTAAGTATGTAAAATAATTAAATAAATCAGCACTATAATATCATGTATCGGCAATCGGCAGGGTGAGGATAGGACCCAACACTACTGTAGCGTATTATTTACTCAACCTCCATGCATCCTAGTTGTATATGACTTCCTTCTTTTCAGACAAAATGCAATCAGAGTTATATTACAAATTATCCTGGCACTCCTAAGCTTTAGAACGGCATAGACAGGTGTTTCTCTTCATCAGTCCAAAACAAGTCAATAAAGTGCATCCATTCATAATAAAAAAGTGCCTCACACGGCATGTAAGAATCACTTTAATCTATCTTAGCAGTAGCATAGCAGGATGGAAACATCGTCTAAGCTGCTCACCAATCGCAGTGGGACAGCTAACCAATCACAACACATTTTGTTTGCTGAAGACGGGCCTTCATTAAACCCAGAACTAATCGAGCCATTTGTGCCAGGCTGGGAGAAATGTGTTGTAATAATGTAAATTATGTTAAAAATAATGTGTTTTTCGAACCACCAAGCATGAGAGCATGTTCTAGTACGCCCCCAAAACAAAATCAAGACTTTTTAAAAGAGCATAATAGTGATCCTTTAATGATCCAATTCATCTATACTAATAAGCAAAAAGGAGCATATTAATCTTCATGCACTACAAAATGGCAGCTTTGTTTAAGCTACATCTTCTACTGTACAGATGTGAATTTACATTTACTTCAGCCTGAGGCTTATTAATTTCACGTTTGGTGTGAAAAGTCTTCAACATTTGCCAAAAATAAAAACTTTTTTATATTAACAGCAAACAAGCATGCCCAGCCCAGATGTGAAAACATAAAAAAGTGACGTAATGCATTACTTTCCATAAACACTTTTTTTAGGGAGTAACACAATATTGTAATGCTGTGCTCAACCACAGAAACAAACAATGCTGTTTTTTACATACTGCATTTTCCATTATGAACTATGATACAGCTTGGTTTGTTGATCTACTGGGTTGGATTGTTTTTTCACCACAACTGAACCGCTCCAGAGTTTGTTTTCAGTTGGGTCGGGACCACCTCATGCAGGCAATTGTTTTGGTGCAGATCGACGCAAGACTGCTGTGTTCACATATGTCTAAATGAACCAAACTAAAAGGAAAATGTGTCAGGTTCTCCAAATCAGCCAGTGGTGAAACCACTCTAAGTCAAGTTTTACTTATACAGTATGAGTGCTACCGGGGAGGAACTAGACACTGGATTTGACAAAGTTTGCAAGGTCTCTGGCTGAAAAGAATTTTGATAAAGCAGTCAGTAGCTGGTATCACACTTGTATTGTATATTTCACTAGGCTGGGTGACATCTGTGTTATTCTGACTCTGTCCAAGCATAGGTGATGTACTGTTAAAATTGTGCTAGAAGTGATGATTCAGTGCTGCTGGATTTTACATTTACAAAAGAAATAAAATGTAGATAGAAAATATAGAAAAATATAGAAATGTAGAAAGAAATATGCAGTAACAAAATTCTGGCACAAATGCATTATCAAAATATCCAATTACTCACTGATGTGTCCAAGTCACACACAAAATCACCATATAACAAGCAACTGATCTCATATGTTGTCACAACATGGGCTGCCATCTTGACTGTATGTAGCACATGACTAAACATGCATCAACATTTTCAAATACTTTCATTTTTCACTGTCCACACTACAACACGAAAACAGGATTTTTTAAAAAGCTCAGATTTCACTGAGCAAAAATGCCCCAAAACATAGATAAAAAGATGTGTTTTAAAATGTATCCAGATTAAAGTGGATGTAGCCTTAGTCCAATAAGCCTCAAATGAATCTGAGAGCATATTTTCAGGTCCACTTCAGTTTTATGTGGTAAACAAAGAAACCCATCCCCAGGCGTCTGTCACACATCCTACAATTATCATTAGCTGAGAATTCATCTCATGCTTTCCCGATTAAATGCTAAATTAATGATTTTCATTAATTATGGAACTGTATTATGAGAGCAATAATTAGTGTAATATCCATTATCAACACTCAAATGGTACGTTTTGCAGAACATAATGCTCAAAATGCATTATCCTGCCACTGCATATTTCTGTAATAATGTGATAAGATACACTGTATGCCAGTGAAGGAGTCTGTGGCCAAACATGCTTTGATGTGGACATAACTGGAATATAAAATCCACTCTTCTGCAGAGGCCTAAACATCAAAGAGACTCTTTCTCTCCATTCCCATCACATCTCACCTTCTCTCAGTGGGACACTCCTTCCTCTGCAGTCTCCACACATCACTCTTATATCAAGGGCATGCACTGTTTGGGCAAAATCCTGTTTTCATTTAACTGCACAGACATGTCAAATAGAAAAAAAAAAAAAGTCTGTTGAAATCTGTTGGAGAAACCCTCAAAACATCAACAAGAGCGCAACTAGAAAGAGAGAGAAAGGAAGATGCCAATTTCCCGCTGTAGTTATTTTATCATTAAGCACTTGAGACAGGCAAGGTTCTGGGGTCAGTGGATATTTGGGTTTTAGTCAGGCATCTGTGGAAGCTTCAGGGTCATTCTTTGATGCAGAATTCTAATATCAATGCTGACAGCAAAAACAGTTTGACAGTTTAAATGAGCCAGCACTAGTTTGCTGGTATCCCAGGTTTGATCAGGCTAAGCTGTTTTCTCAGCTTGGCCATGCTGGGAGAGCAGCTGAAAGACCAAGTTGTGTTGTTTTTTCCAGCATCTGGGTTTGTTTTGGATTAAAATTTACCATTAAGACTAACTCAACTGCATTTTACACATACTGTGTGAAAGGAGCATTAATGCAGACTGATCATTTTGATGAATAGTGCATTCAGTGACCTGTTAATAATACAAGTAAAAGAATATGGTCTAGAAACTATTTTCACTCAGAAACTGTAAGGACGTTTTACGTATTTACAAAGAAACAGCAATTCTGACGTATTGAAATTTTGAGAGGAAATAGTATTTTCATGTAAAACATTCTCAAATAAAGCGTTGCCACAACACTGGTATTTCTAGATTTGATGTGGCATAAAGATGCCACAGTACACTGAAAAGAACCAAGGTTTGCAAAAATAACTGTGTGTACGTGTTTTCAGCACTAATTCATCACTGTGTGACTTTAGTAAAACCAGACAGTACAATTTTAATGCCAAAAGATGGTTTGAGCTGGCGCAAGCTATTAGTAAAACTGCCCCTTGATTTGGTTTTTGGGGTGTGTTCATGCTTAATTGTTCCAAAAACGCATTATTTTTTTTTTTCTCAAATGCTCTGTTTCATTCCTTTTTTGATTAAGCCCCTCCTTCAGAAACACAAAACAAGCTCTGATTGGTTAGCTGGCCCACCATGTTGTGATTGGTGAACCACTTAGAATGTGTTCTGTGACCATAACATATCAGATGCTGTGCAATGAGACCAGTCCGCTGGTTAGTCACGTTATCGCGTCCCAAGTCACGTGACTTTTTTTGCATGAAGAAATTTATTTGCAAAATGCGTGTACATATCACATTATTTGCATTAACCTTTTTCCACATGATTCAAAAACCAACTCAATTGAACGTAAAAACTTTTTGCGAATTAAGGGATTTTTTTTTTCTTGAATTTTGGCATTTCCATCACTCGGTTCTGATGCGATAGTATGGAAACATAGCTGCTGTGACTTCACAATATCTGGAAGTGTGCAATAGTCCGAATGAATCATTTGTTGTAGTGTACATCATATTTATTTACAAACAAGCAGGGTACAACGGGGCCAAAGGCACCCTGGGGTAAAAGGCACCTTTGATATTATTTTCCTCTAAACAACTAGATGGCACAAAACCGTGTTGTAACACTTTCTAAAACATTCGCTTTTCAAGATGCACATGCAAATTTGTCTGATCCTTTACATGATCACAGGCTGCAGCGCAAAGTTGATTCAGTGCTTACTTGATCTAATATTTGACGTTTTTTTTTTTTTAATGTTGTAGATTTAAGCATCAAATGAGAATCGCTACAATGGATGCATATATTTTAAGACAAATGTCTTCTTAATGATTTTCAGTTTTGTTTAAGATAATTAAAGCAACAGTTTTTTTTTTTTTTTTTTTTAAATAAAGAATATGTAAAAGTATTTAGTAAATAGTATTTGGGGTAAAAATCACCCCTGCTGTTGGGGCTAAAAGGCACAATAATTAACATGATAATTAATAGAAGGATGACTTTTTCATTTGTTGACATGACATGGTTAGATTTAGATGGTAAATATCATATATTATGCTGAGTGTCCATCTTAGAGATAATCACCATGTTTAAAAAAGAAACCATCATATTTAAAATCATGATAATAATCATATCATAATATATCATTTGTTGTTACTATTGTACCTCAGAGTCTTTACTTTTTAAAATGAATTTGTTTCTGTATTTAATATATATATATATATATATATATATATATATATATATATTGTATTCAATACAGAAACAAAATCATTTTAAAAAGTAAAGAGTCTGAAAGCATTGAGATCCCATAGTAATTTAATATAGTTTTATGCTATTTTAAGTTACTGGGAAGCCAAGCGCCTGAAATCTCAACTGACCTGCAAAATGTCCACCAATGTCTGTGTGACCTACTGGAGAAAACTGAACAGTCCTACTTACTTGAACAACCCACTGAGAGCACAGACCAGCTGCAACCACACAGCCACGGGTGCATTTCTCAAAAAGCACTATTACAAACTATGTTAGTCAGTATATCCGAAAACCACAGGTCCAACAAACACTCACAAACAGTCTCGCAAACTTTTGTGGTTGGAACTACAGCTCTCGACCTAGTTTCTTATTAGTATGACATGGACTTTATTAGATCATGCTCCTGCAAAATAGATCTACATTATTTACAGCAATAACCTGACATTTATTCAATCTTAAACTAGTTAATCAGCTTAAGTTATTACTCAACCTTGCATGACGGCATCAATTGACAACTCAAATTCTGTATTATTGAACCAGCTTGGTTTGAATGATGGTTCTGTGACAAAATAACTAATGTCTAATTCTAGCTAGATCATTTTTCCATCAATGGTAGTTAGGCAGTGAGTTATGCTGCTATACAGGAAATGTACCCTAGTGTACAGTAAATGTACTCATCAATGTAAACACAGTCTAACAAGACAAAAATCATGTCAGAATATTTGCAGTAAGCCTTGAAGTGTAAATGCAGCCAACCAATCCATTTGAGATACCAGTAAAGTCTTACGACTTTTATATTATTACTCTATATACTCTTATAATATTCTCATAGGGCTGTAAAGTGGTGAAAGGTCACTAGTTCAGTCTCACGAAGAGTGGGCCATAAGCTATCAGCATCCCAACGGCTCAATCCATTCCTAGCCGTGCACTGCACATTATAACTAGTCCACTATTCTGGCACCCAATTCAGCCTTGTAGAGACCTTCACGGACTGCGAGCCATTGTTCCACAGGGACCGCCAGTTTAATAAGCGTACTGGGAATCACTTTGGATAAAAGCATCTGTTAAATGACTGCTTGGTGTTATTAACAGAAATGGTACATGAATGTGCACTAGTCTCCTGTGAAACCCTGAAGGAACAGCGTTCAAGGATTTACCGCTGTCCTGGCATACTGCATAAGGCCTAAATAATTAACTGTGAGTCATTAAAGGGCCTCTAATGCTTGCAATAATCTGTATATCCGCTCTTAGATCGATAGCTAATGACCGTGACAGAGTCGCGTCTAGGTAGTGAAGATGCAAAGTGGCACTATAAATACATACCACTGTCATTATGCCTAAAGGGGAAATGTGTAATTTACTGTGGCACAAGAAATGCCATCACACTACAGCCATTCATTGCAATCACAATATAATTAGAGATAAACTGAGGAAGAGCTTGTTAATAAAGTGTGTCCTCATAGCAGGGTTCCCACACCTTGGTTAACTTCAAATTCAAGGACCTTTCAAGGACTTTCCAGGTCCAATACCCTCAAATTCAAAGACTTAATGTGGGGACACATTTCAAGTGAGCACCAGGTTACATTGTGTTACCTTGTAAGATACATTGTTACAGTTTTCATGTGTTAAACACTCATGTGTTTGGCCACATGACAGAGATGTGATATTCTATTTGTCGTATTTCTGTTTTGCATAAAACTAGAGAATATTCGGCTTTGCGCCTGGCCAAGTGATGGTCCTTTGGATCCCTGGCAAGCCATTTTTGGTAATCTTAATTATTATAATTAAAAAGCCCCCAAAGTAGAGCAGTTACCATATCCCATATCAAAACTCAAAATATTTCATTTCCATACCCAAAATATTTTATAAAGGTGTATTTTACAGTCACCCTTGTGCAGATTGATCATAAACACAGCTACAAGGCTTCCAACCAGTGCCATCTCAAAACGTAACATCTTGCATAGTTTTAACACAGGTAGAGTGCAAAATGTTTCAATACAAGCATTTCAGTCATGCAATATTTCAAAAATTTAACTCACGGGAGAAAATCAACCCTTCGCAACAGTTTAAAATCAGCCCAATTCTGTGCAAAAAATGAAATAGGCCTTGAAATAGTTTTTTTCAGATTCACAAACTTTCAAGGATTTCAAGGACCCATGGGAACCCTGTCACAGGTGTGGAACGGTCTCTTCTTTCGGTTCTGCCCCCCTTAGTTACTACTACTGTCTCTGTAAATCTTTCCCAATGCTATCATCAAACCTGCAGAAAAGTAATCAGGTTGAGTGAATTACCTCAGGGACTGCATAATACGTGCAGGAATTGGATAATATCAGGATTATCACTTTTATATGTAATTATATATCATATATTTAATTATAAAATAAATGTAAAAAATACAGGACAGTAATACTAGTATTTATTTGTTATTGTTTTATTATTTATTATGATATATATATATATATATATATTAAGGGCCATAGTTACATTATACATTTTTTAAAAAATAACTTTAAATGTAATTTTTTTTTTGGTTGTTAATAATGACTTGCGTTATTTTAACTTTATTTCAGGAAAAAATATAAGACAATAAAAAATCCAGAACATTAATAATAACAAAATTATTTTTTTTTTCAAGAAAAAAAATAAATAAATAAAATAAGACAACAACAACAAAAAAAACAGAACAATAACAAAATTATTATTATTATTATTATTATTGGGCAAATCCAGCATTATGGATGTGACATTTTGCGTTATGGATGTGACATAAATGCTTAGAGAATGTATGTGTTACCAATATATCAAAACATCTGTTTATATTTTAATAAACCCTTGTTGAGTCTAAACATCAGAAACATATCAGTCTATGCACAAGTGTTCAGTGTTAAACAATGGAAATAATCATGCGTTATGGATGTGACAAAAAAGGACACCATTTTTGAGAGACTACATACTTTGTAGGATTTCTGCGAATTAAAATGCACAAACCAGACACAATAACACCCAACAAATAGAGAAGCGATGGCTCTTCACACTACATATAATTGTTACTTTATTTTAAATTTGATGTGCCTGTTTATGAGGAATATGTACTGTTATGGATGTGACAAGCCTAAAAATAGCACTTACCAGAAAATGCTTTAAAAACTTCATGAGAGACCTCACATGGGTATTTGAATCACCAAATGTTGACATCTGTATAGTACTATCAGTATAGTAAAAAAACCTTTGGTAAAAACTTATAAAAAATTACCCTTAACACAACAATCAAAAAAGCTGTTAATTATTATTGTTGTTGTTGCTTATTATTATACTGTTATTGTTGTTGGTGTTTATTTGTTTATTTATTTATTTTCCATTAAAAACATGCATCAAATGTATTATAAATTATTATAATTATTAAACAATTCTAAAAAATACTTGTGAACGTTGTGATATTTATTCTTGTATTGCCCTCTGCTAAAGGCAGAAATAAGGTTGTTCTGGATGGATTTTGTTTCTCTAGACTAAACTGCTGCAGAAGACTGATGCAAAAATAGGCTAGATCTGTTAAATGAGATGAGAGTGCTGTGAATAATCTACGCTCAGATACACAGATTTGAGTAACTATTTTCTAGTTACTAAGTGACAATGCAGTCTTTTACCCATTTCAATCTCTCATTTCAGTCTGCTGTAATAGTAATGAGATTTTATAGAGCTATTTTCTCAAGTGCTTTTGTTTGTTGGCCACATCCTGAGAAGTATAATCATATCTGTTTGTGTTACTGCATCTAATATCTTCAATACAAGAAAAAACAAAGTGTAACATATGCCTCTAATATCACAACAGTGCATGAAAGTTGGTGTCCTTTTCATCCCATTGTGAGCTACTAAAACCTGCAAAATTGGCTGTTTCTTTTCCATTTCACCGTAATCAAATCATCAATTCAGTCAGAATCACCCTGCGAGCAGCGATTTTCAACACAGTGCGTTTTAATAGGCAGATGACCACTTAGTGTGTGTGGCGACCCCATTAAACAACATGAAGGAAGATCAATGCAAAGTGTTTTCCCATAAGAGTCAAGATGTACCAGTAACTGTACTTTTTCTATATAATTCTAAGGTTCATGTTACTTATCACCAAAACTGCAGCTAGAATAGTGAACCAATATCTAGTCCAATGCAAATGCCAAAAATAAATCCAGTGAAGTTCCATTCGAGCTTGAACATCAAACATGAGTTTGAACATCAAAAATAGACAGATATCAGAGATACGCTTGATCAAACAATCTGATCAAAAAACTTCTATCCATACATATGTAAATATGGGATCAAATAAAGACAATAAAGAAATACTTAAATAATATAATCATATATCAAATAAATAAACAAACAAACAACAGTTTATCTGGTATGATCTCATTATCATGATAGAAATTCCATTATCATTCCTTTAAGATGTTCTAACAAGTGAATTATACAAAGATGTATTTACATGTGTTTTTAAAGCCTTGAAAACTTCTCTTATGCCATATGCTTTTAAATCCATGAGATCTAAACGCGAATGAGCAAAGCAGTTGTTTCACTCGTGATCTATTCGTGAGAACGATATTATATTCCAGTGGCATCCAGCAGCAAACCAACATGCACCAAACACTTGATTATGAAGTTGAGCATATCATGAGAGCATCTCCAAAGCGGGACATGAGGTACGGCTGCCCAGAGCCGCACTTTCCCCCCAAAACACGTTCTCACACACAAACAGCCGCAAAAACAGCGCTGACACTGACCCTTCTGCTGCTTGAAGGACTGTATGGATCCAGAGTGATGCACCATGGTGGTTCCCGGTCGAGATCCTCGCGTGCAGAAGATGAAGGCAGGATACATGGGAAAGTATGGAGCGATCGCGTAGGTGTCTCTCCTCTGCGCAACCCAACACCTGTCTACCCTCGCGCTCCACCATCCGGGGCTGTTGTCATGGTTACGTACTGTAAGAGGATGGATGGACACCCTTCAGAGGCGCGATGGAATGACCCGCGTTCTGGGGGGCGTTCACACAGGACGTGCTGTCGCGTTCCGTCTGCGCTATTTTTAATTGTTGGACACAAGTACACATGCGTCAGACGGGCGTCTTGGACCGTTACGTCGCGTCCTGCTCTTTATTCCTAACGCCTCGCGACGTGGCGTTGCGTTTTAAGAAGCGGTGTCAAGTTAAATACAGCAACTTTTTAAAAACACATCTCCACAGTGCGTTCTGTTTCATTCCGTTTCGTCGATCTGTTTTTGGACGCAGACGCTGTGTGTGATGATGAGACTTGTATATAACTGGATACGTGACGAAGCTCAGGGGGATCGTGTCAATGCCATTACCTCCGGGAAATAATGCACCAATAATTTTCAGAATTTCCAGCTACTTGCATTTTGTTAGGGAATTTCGTCCATCAGTTTAAACAATACTGTTTTAGCAGGTGTTGAGGTGTAACGTTAACAAAAGTGATCTACTGGCAGCCCTGCTGGAAAAAAATCAAAAACAACAACAACAACAAAAAAAAAAACATATTTTAATGGTTTTAATAGTTAAAGGTTGATGGTTTGTAATGTTTGTGATGGTATTTGTAGTGTATTTTTTGTTTTGTTTTGTCTTGTTTTGATTTGATTTGTTCAGCAGGGAGGGCTATCTATGAGCAACTTGGTCGTATGGTAACATGGTAAATTATTTTAAAGTATTTTAAAGCATGACAGATAAGTACACACGTAACAAATTTAGGTTGTGGGAACATTGTTTTGAAACTATCCAGTTTTTTGTCATGACTAGAGCGTTGTTTAGTTTAAAGGTTACAAAAACGTTTCTCACAACGTTATATATATATATATATATATATATATATATATATATATAATATTCTAAGAATGTTAAAGTTATGTTTAAGTATTAAAGTCCAGTCGTGATTATAATGTTAATTGAAGGGAACCCTGCGTATTAAGATGAGAATGGCTTAATATGCTTATATCTATCGCCACCTGTAAGCTTTTTCAGTACCTGTTGACATTGTATCAGTATTTTATTTTCTGAGTTGTGTTGCACTAAAAATAGCAACAGGTAGAGCCAGTATAGTCCACTGAGTGCAACCATTTCACGTCATCAAAATAATGGCACCCCCAAAGTCCAAAATACCTATAAAAGTTGAGGATTTTTTTTTTAAATAAAGTAAATCTTTCTTGGGTTTGCTTATATCTATTGCCACCTGTAAATTTTTTCAGTAGCTGTGGTCACTGTATCAGTATTTTATTTTCTGAGTTGTGTTGTGCTAAAAAAAAAAAAAAAAAAAAACAAACAAAAAAAAAAAAACAGGTAGAGCCAATAGCTCACCGAGTGCAACCATTTCACATCATCATAATAATGGTGGCCATAGTCCAAAATATGTATAAAAGATGTGGATTTTTATAACGTATAAAATAACGTGAATCTTTCATGGGTTTTCCACTTCATAATTCAGTAAGAGACATCATCTAAATTATATTAAGCCATACAAGTCTCACTACCCGCGGTTACAAAAACATTTACTACAATGTTCACCAAGTACAAACATAATCACAAGGGCATTTCGAGAATGTTTTCCTATCACCATTATGACAATGTATATCAAATAGTACTAAGGTTATAAGAATGTTCCATAAACATTACTTTAATAACATTTTGTCCTAACATTCATATAACTTTTAAAAAACATTAATAGAAGTTAGTCAGTGCATCAAAGGCCAACCACCAAAGTAGTTCTTGAATTTTTTTTGATGATATCAGTGGGTAATATAGAATAATGTCATGTCATGCTAGTTATTAATAAGCCCTAATTCAATAGTTAGAGCTATATGTGGTTAGTACAGTTTGCTACACCACTATTTTTCACTGCAAAAAAAAAAAAAATCAGAATAGGGTTAAACTGATGCGAGAAGGTAACAACAATTTGTTTCCAGCAACTCTCTAGTCTCTCTCTCCTAATGATTTTATGTTTTGGTGAACTGGCAGCTAATTTATATGAACCTCTCTAGTCCCATTTAGCCACTTGTTAGCAACCAACATTTCAGGACAAGTAAAAAAAAATGTTAACAATTACAATGCGATATTACTGATGTATTTTATGTCCTAGAATAAAATGTGACCATATCTTGAGCCTGTGTTAATCACAGACCTTTTTCATGCATTTAACCAGGACGATGAATCCAGCAGTGCTAAAATGCTAACTCATTTTCAGGTTTGAGCCTGCAAAAAATACATAATCTCTGCAGCACCCAATTAGTTATGTTAGCTACTTCAGTCCTGTTGTTTCCTATGTTCTTTAAAGGCTATTTGAATTGCAGTGGTTTGACACTAATGAGTCTAGCTTCCTGCACTCATTTAAGCATCAGCAAAGCATGTTTCAGTATAATGGTCAGTCCAGACGGCCAAATAACAGCTGGTCTCATTAAAAGTCATTCATTCACGCTGATGCTGTCACAAACCCCCATGGGTACTGTGAACACAGTAAGACTGCTTGAAATATTATGGTGTCGTGTGATTCAGAGTCCATTCAGCCAAGCTGACATGAGATCTAAGTTTGGGTTTAGAAGTGACTGCATATGATCCACAGACAGTGATGGGCAAACCTTTGAGACGCTGACTTTACATGTCACGGCTGGACAGGTGAAATTCAATGCAGTCTATCCCATCCTGACTGAAATGTCACATATCCAATGCAGGTTCCCACATTGAAAAAGAGCCTGACAGCACTGGGAAAAAGAGTAAGAAATCAATATCCATTCAGGTTAGTGCTGACACCTCCACCATGAGTGACAAATGACAGAGACATCTGCTGAGACCAGCAAAAAACAATCAATCATACAATATTTCACACTCACACACATGAAAACATTTCGACTGTGGTAGAATGAATATAAATGACATCTGCCACGCTGCACTGATGCATATTGACACTTACATTAATTAGCTAAACATCACTGTTACTATTGCTTGTATTTGCGGCGAGTGATTTGAACAACTCCTACTGCTAAGTATAAAACTTCAGCACATGACTTGACCCACGACATTTGTGTTTGGGGTATGAGTGATCCCTCAAATTCTGCAGCCTGTTGAGAAGAGATGTTCCAGAACACACTAGCGAACAAATAGCAATGTTCTTACAACAATTTTGAAGACCTTTGCATACTAGTGCCCTAGTGACTGCATAGCAATGTGCTAATTAGTCAGAACATGCTAGGAATCACAAAGAAATGCACCGACTTACCGTTCAAAACAACTCTGAATTTGAGTTAAATGATTAGCAACACCCTAACACCTATAGTAGCACAGGGGTATCCAGTCCTGCTCCTGGAGGGCCAATGTCCTGCAGATTTTAGCTCCAACCTTGAAATTTCTTGTGAGTCTGAAGATCTTTATTAGCTTGTTCAGAGTGTATTTAATTAGAGTTGGAGCTAAACTCAGGAACAGATTTGAACACCCATAACACCTTAGCAGTTACAGGTATGTGCAACTGCTATGTGCTAACATTTAGTCAAAATACCTTACAATAATTCCCAAAGTATATGTAATATTTTTGAACTCTTTTAAACCAAAGCTGGGATGTCTCATACCCTCTTGCTCACTAGCTCTTGTGAGTGTCTGTTGCCGTCTACACTATTTTGTTGTTGTTCCATCTCTTTTTGTTTTATACTCTGAAACAAACAGCCTGGGACAGTGTTGCCACCTTGTGGAACAACTGATTACTGCAACACAAATTCAATGCGCATGTGCAACCTGCAGTACAATTCAATGTGCATCTGCATTACAAAAATCGAGTGGTGCGCATACAGTACATGCATACTAATCTGATGACGAAATTTGTGTCATGTGCACTGTACGCTGACCCTCACATACGTGTAAAAAGTTTACTTTAAGCATAGCAAAGCCTTGGAAATCACCTAGAATGCCTTAGCAATCGCATAACAAGGAAAGGAAAGGACGTGAAGTAAGGCCAAGTATAGTGACCCATGCTCGGAATTTGTGCTCTGCATTTAACCCAAGTGCACACACAGTAGTGAGTAGTGAACAAACACGCACACATACACCGTGAACACACACCTGGAGCAGTTAGGGGTTATAGCAATATGGCAGTGGGCAGCCATATTGCTATCGCACCCCCAGGAGCAGTTAGGGGTTCGGTGCCTTGCTCAAGGGACTCACCTCAGTCGTGGTATTGAGGGTGAAAAGAGCGCTGTTTATTCACTACCCCCACCTTCAATCCCTGCCAGACCTGGGACTTGAACCCACAACCTTTCAGTTACAAGCCTGACTTCCTAACCATTAGGCCACGACTGCCCTGGGATTGGGAAAGGTCCGTGAGCCGGGATTTCAACACGGGACGCCCAAAGCACAACGGCGCATTTGTCGACGTACTGCCCACAAGGCAATTGGCACCAACACAACAACACATTAACCGCTCAAAACCTTTGTAACCTTATAAACAACCATGTAAACACATACAGTAGCTAAAAGTGCTAAGAATACAGTGCCCCCCACCCCCAAAAAAAACCGCCCACAGTGAATTCTAATGAGATCATTGGTCATGCCAATCACGGTGCTGAATGCCTAACCAACAATGAAACAAATGCTAACCCCCAACCGTTACCTACACCGTAACCTCAGAATAGCATTGTTAGCATTGTTAGCGGTATTCTCCCTGTTGAAAAAAACAGCATATGCTGGCAGGACCAGCATCAAAACCTGCCTAACCAGCATATGCTGTTTTTTTCAACAGGGCTGAACTGTGAGCTAAATCAAAGAAACACGTCTTGACAAGTGACTGTGTGATTAAGCTGACCGATGAAATTGGCTACAAGGCAAGGTTTGGAAAAAGCACATCCGTATAGCTAGCAACTGCATGACATTTTGGCATAATTTGGCAGGCAAAAAAAGTTCCATTGTCTGCATAAAGTACAACTCACACAGAAGTTGCTTAGAACCAAGCAACTTTGGACAGTGTGATATATTTAAGTGACCAACTTGAATCAGTTGCAAAATCTGCAGGGGAAAATCTTTCTTCCTTACATACCAAACCTGTTCCAGTTAATATGTGAAAATTCTTACATGTAGCGTGTAGAATAGCATTGCTATATGGAATAGCAAGCACCAACAACAACCTAGCAGTGTCTTTGAATGGGAAGCATTAGTAACAGTCTCTTCAGAAAATGCAAAGACCTAGTTTATGTACCTAACAGAGTCTTTCTTGTCAAGTAAGTGGTAATTACTAAAGCAGGTCGGCATTAATTAGTGATAGGAATTCCGGTTCCTTTTAGGGAGCTCAGCTCAGCAATAACAAGCCAGGTCTTTTACCACCCAAATGCCTCTTTTTTTAGTACCTCTTCCTGCTATCATTTAAATTATTCAACGTAATTATACTAAACCCTTCCAAAATACCACAACTGCACAATATTTGTGGTGTAAAAACCTTAAATTATGTGAAAACATCAAACACTATTACAGAATATTATAGTTAACTATCAAAACACAAACCATTCCAAACGAATCACACTCAAAATTGAACAGGGTGTGCCATATTACAAATAAAACTCAGAGAGCTGACTCGTTATTTACATCACTATGACTAAAGCAAGACAAGTATTCAGTTTTGTCTTTGAGACCCAAAGGAAACACCACAAAATCAGTGCCAGAATGTAACAGGATGATAAGTGCGGCAACTTTAAACTGCTTGTTTAGTATGGAGTTCTGTTTGTGCCAAAAGAATGCTGACTGTTTTGTACAATACATTTGTATTCTGTACATAATTTTCAGCAATGTGCCCGTTGTCTTTTGTCTTTCAGTTTGTATTTCCACAGCATGAAGGTAAGATCTTATTAATTTATGAATGAACCAGTCAACTTAAAATCGTCCCAGTCTACTGACATTTGCTATGATATCTGCTTCCAACATTACGATGCTCATGATAACCCTGCTGAAAAAAACAATAGACACTATTACAAAATTTGTAATGGTTTTGCTGGTTATAATGGGACTTGTATTGGTTTTAATGGAAACTGTAATGGACCCTGTTGGTCTCTACTGGTAATTGGTCACCGTCTATTGGTGGCTTGTTAAAACCAATAAATCCTAATGGAATATGTCCCAAAGCACACTACAGAAAGCCATTTTTGAATGGTTAAAATTTGATGGTTTGTAATGTTTGTAATGGTATTTGTAGTGGAAACCATTGGGATTTACCGTAATAGTTCTATTGTATTTTTCAGCAGGGAACTTTTGTTAACTCTACAGTAAATAAATTCACTTCACCAGCTAATTATACTCTTCAAGAGCAATGTCATAAAAATATACAAAGCATCCCAAAAAATGGAAATTCAAAGTCAATATTCTAAGGATGGCTGTACGCTTGTATCTCTAACACTAACTAGTCTAAAATGCGTTGCAGAATGTTCATTACGAGCAGCAACTTATAAAGCATAAAACTGAGCTGAATGCACGACAGAGAGAGCAACACAAGCAGACAATACAATTTTTGGCACAAATGGTATGCCATAGTTTATTTGCTAAAGGCACCTAAGCCTCTTTAAATGATTATTCATAACACTCTGAATCAGAGAGCGCTATTATGAAACAAATTGGACTCGAAATGCGGTCCTTTTGCAATCGGCAGATTTAAAAGAGGACTTTTTTTCCCTTTTCATTGCTTCCTAAACACATGCAATCAATTACAATAAATTAAACAATGGGCATCTCTTCTCATCCTGGATTATTCATCTCTCTTCCGCCCTCTTTGATGTTTATTTTCTTCAGTATCCAGTGTTCTGGTGGTCTGATGAGAAGGGACTTATAATAGAGATGGGCATGTGCGGTGGGTTGCGTCACGCTAGTCCAAACACTTTAATGTCAGAGGCGTGATAAACAACATGTAAACACAGATGCATCCTAGAACATGACTGTGAGAAAGCTAGAATATGTGTGATGGTTTCCATCCATTATTGAGCTTCTCTATCCTCATTTTCATCTCATCCCCCCATCCTGTTTGTGTTTTTCACTTTTGCTATCGCATGTACCATCTGCCTTCCCTGCAAACAGCAGGCAACCTCCACTACCTACTGTCCCCACACAGTCTCTTTAGTGTCCTGCTGGAGCACATGTTTGTCCTCTCAACAGCACAGCAACTGCAAAACCCTCCTGCACATTCATAGTGTGATTTGTCACAATAATGGGGGTGTTTTTTTGCTGATTAGCACTGGTCTTGTTTTGATATCCTGGTCAAATGACTTTGCTGCAGTGTGCCGCATGTCATTTCCTGAGAGCTGATGCTGCCCCCTGTTGGAGAAATGAAAACGTATTCATGTGCCCAAGGGAACTGCAGTACTGTCAACTTGTTCATAACCCATAATGTATGAGAATGTCTTTATGATAAAATTCAGGGCTATTACCGTTAACTATAACATTAAATGCACATTTATTATTAAATATACATAAATTTGATATCATTTTGAATGTATTTATTTGGTTGTGCATTGTCTGTGTTTGTGTTTTTTCTTTATATTCCATAAAAATGTTCAAAATAACAAGTTTATCTAAATAAATGAATAAATAAATACCTGAAAAAGTTCTAATTATGTCACTGCAAGACTGTCCTGAAACCACTGTTGTGCAGATTTGCACAGGAAACAGGACACTTGGGATGGTACAGTATGTCACAGCAAATCCCCTTCGTTTCATCACATTTCATATTGAAGGATCAACATCGCCATCTGATATATAATGTCAGAAAAACTTGATTAGAATAGAACTGAAGGGTAAAAGAGAATTAAAATCACTGAGGAGTCACTAAGGCAAATGAAAGTGGCGAATGAATTTCCAAACTAACAAGATTCCAACACATTTCATTTCTCTTTCTTCTTCTGAGCGATTTCTGCATATGTGAAGAACTAAATTAGAGCATGGCAGTTTCTTTCACTGATTAAATATTTATCAGAGGTTAAATCAATGAGGCAAGAAGAAAACAACAGGTGTTGTTATTAGAGTTCCTGCGAGTTCATTTTGAGCTGATCACTTCATCAGTTCAGACTGGATGAATGTGTGCAGGATAGTTCAGACAGTATTGCTATTGATTTCACTCTTGTTTATAGACACATTCTCTCGTTTTGGCAGTTAATCATTTCATTGCTTTCACCAAAACAACACAAGCCTGTGGAAATAACACTTAATGAAGGCAGATGTTGACTAAGTTAAACTGCGTTTTTAAGACGAGGGTATTTTCTCCTTTTGTTTTTGAATTGTGACTGATTCCATAATTGCTTTACTGTTTATATCTTGTTGAAACGCTATTAAATAAAGTTTAATATGCTCCCAAAAACTCCCTGGGAGTGTATTCATTTTATTTTCCCCGATAAGACTAAATGACAATAAATACCATTACAGCAAATACATTTTCACCATCACTACTGCAACAATGTAATGGGATTTGGCCTCATGACTAATTCAAACACAATGTAGATTCATCTGTAAAATATACAGTTGAGGTCAAAAGTTTACATACACCTTGCAGAATCTGCAAAATGTTAATTATTTTACCAAAATAAGAGGGATTGTACAGAATACATGTTATTTTTTATTCAGTAATGTCCTGAATAAGATATTTCACATTAAAGACATTAACATATAGTCAAAAAGTTTTTATTTAATTAAAATTACCCTGTTCAAAAGTTTACATACACTTCATTCTTAATACTGTGTTGTTACATGAATGATCCAAAGCTGTTTTTTTTTTTGTTTTAGTTTCATGAGTCCCTTGTTTGTCCTAAACAGTTTAACTGCTGCTGTTCTTCAGAAAAATACTTCAGGTCTGTCACAGTTCTGTCTGTTCATGTATTGGTTTTTCCCATTGTCTTCCCCCCGTCGTTCTGTTTGCTTTGGTTGAACCCTCGTTAGCGTCATCCCTTTCACCTGTCTGCAATTATTAGTTACCCTTTATAAGTCTGTCTCTGTTGGATGTAACCTGCGTGTGTGGATGTCTCTTATGTTCCTGTTTGTTCCTGACCTGATTACTCCTTGGATTTATATTAAAGGAACCGTATGTAGGATTGTGGCCAAAACTGGTACTGCAATCACTTTCAAAATACTGTAGAACGGCGTATCCCCTCCCCCTCCCCCCTGACTCGAGGTTGCCAGCTAAGCTGCAGGATTCCGCAGGAACGTAGGCTGCTACAAGGAGCTTCCAATGGCAAGTGACGAGTCCTACACAATAAGTTTTTTTTTCTTCTGTTACTTATGTTTATGCTTCACGAGAGATGTTTTGCGAAGTAATTATGTGTCGCAAAAATTTACTAAAGGCGATTAGCCAAATATTTCGTAAAGATGTACTGTAATACCACATTTCAGTCGGAACATAGATTGTTTTCATACCGTGCTAGTGGTGCGATATAAAGCTTTTTATGAACGCATTTAGCACGGGCGACCGTGGAAAATCCACTGTGTACGGAAGCACGGGGCTTTTAGCCTATACCAACAAAATTCTTCTCCGTTTTCAGCCGTCTCCATCTGTCAAAGGCATCTCCTATACAAATCCTTGTTTTATTTCGGACTTTGTCACGACGTACTTCGGATTCATAACGAGGTCTTTTAGGTTTCGTAACTTTATACATGTTTTATCCGACACGTTCGTAGCTGCAGCTGTAACTAGAGCAGAGCTGGCAATCCGGATGATGAAAACTCTACTGACTTCGTGATTGGTAGATAGCTGGAGGGTGGCGCCTCAGACCAAAACACAACATGACAACATCAACATCAGTTGAGGGCTGCAACTTTCACTTTTAAATGACAATATCCTGGCCGGACCACTGTTGTCAGTGATATAAGTATTTGAAATGAACATGATTTCTTAATGTCTAGTGACATATCAGGGCCATTTTATGATTAACTGAAATAAATTTCTTACATACGGTTCCTTTAAAGACTTTGTGTATTTTGAATAGCGTGTTCGTGTCTCGTCCATCCAGCACAAGTCGTAACAAGGTCCCACAAATTCATCATTTTTATGTATTTTAACCCTTTCCAACAATGACTGTATGATTTTGAGATCCATCTTTTCACACTGAGGACAACTGAGGGACTCATATGCAACTATTACAGAAGGTTCAAACACTCACTGATGCTCCAGAGGGAAACATGATGCATTAAAAGTCAGAGGGTGTAAACTTTTGAAAAGAATGAAGATTTTTCCTTTTTTTATGTTTGCCTAAATATCATATACATTTTTTACATTTAGTACTGCCCTTCAGAAGCTACAGAAGAGACTTACATGTTTCCCAGAAGACAAAATAAGTTGAATTTACCCTGAACTTCAAATTCAAAACAGTTTCACCCCCCTGCTCTTAATGCATCATGTTTCCTTCTGAAGCATCAGTGAGTGTTTGAACCTTCTGTAATAGTTGCATATGAGTCCCTCAGTTGTCCTGAGTGTGAAAAGATGGATCTCAAAATCATACAGTCATTGCTGGAAAGGGTTCAAAAACAACTCAAAATGTTGAAAAACCAAAGACTTTTTCTAAAAAAAAAAAAACAGCGGGCAGTTTAACTGTTCAGGACAAACAAGGGACTCATGAACACTAAACAAAACATAAAACAAAACAAAACACAGCTGTGGATCATTTAGGTGACAACACAGTATTAAGAATCAAGTGTATGTAAACTTTTGAACAGGGTCATTTTAATAAATCAACTATTATTTTCTCTTGTGGACTATATGTAAATGTCTTTTATGCAAAATATCTTATTCAGGTAGTACTAAATAAAAAAAATAAATAAATAAAAAAATACATGCACTTTGTATGATCCCTCTTATTTTAGTAGTAAAAAAGTAAACTTTTGACCTCAACTGTATATCTACAAACATTGTTGCTCCAATATACAGTGCACTCTTAATTTGCACATATTATTCTAAAATACTAAGGGGCTTTGTAATGGCAAAAGTTATTACTATAAATAATAAATGATGTAGCGTCTGCTTAGGATCATTGATGATCGTTTAGGATTTACATTGTAGAGAACCTTTTAGCCTTTTGACATTTGCATATAAATTACAGACCTGGCCTCACGTTCTACATTTATATGGGTGTTTAATGGTCTATGGTTCCCTCCTCACTCTCACGAAGATGCTAAGCAGATCAACTCTTGTCTCCCCATTGGACTTCAAAGGCATTCCATGAGGGAGGCAATCACCAGCACCAAGCACCTCAGATCCTTGGTGGCTGGCAGACTGTTCCCAATACACATAACGCACACACATAGAAACCTTTTTCTTTATTTAGACTATATTTAACCAGTTATAAATGTACTTGGTATATGCATGTGTTGCTTGTATGTTTCTATGTTATATTAGCCCAGTTAGCCCTCGTTATTGGTACTAGTTAATCTCTAAATGCGTATTTTCAATGTATGAATGTATCTCTGGTTTAATACCTTCTAGATGTTTCATTCTTGGTATCAAAACGATCTGCACTTTATTTTCTGAACAATGGTGTACACCATGTGATTAGAAAATGCATCATACTGTTTGTACTATATTGTGGGTAAAACTGCATCAATTCCCCAGGCCAGCAATAAACATGCAAATGGGCCATAAATGGAGACAAAGAAAAGTTCTCCCGCTCAGCAGTCCAAACTTTGTATTGGCCAATTCACCCAAAGGTGGGTGTGGTAGGGAAACTATCAAAAGACCCTAACACCAACCCATCCATGCTCAAACCCTTCGAGACACTCTCCAAGACTCATCCCTTGAGTCAATCTTCTGGTAGTTTATCTTCAAGTAACTTTGTCGACTCGCTGTGGATTTTCCTATCTTCGAACGAACTAGAGAAAACCTCCAGAACACCTAAAGGAATTCATCGAGAACTTCCATTGTCTACCGCATCAGGACTCTTGTTCAGCAACAAAGCCAATGCAAGTAACCTTTACCACTATTTAGATGCGCGTTTTAAGTTGAGCCCCTGTTTAAGGTGATTTTGCTTCTCTGATGATTCTCATGTGGTCGCTGGTTAACTGATGCTAAATACTGCCATTCTTGCCTTCTCTCTCTCTCTCTCTCTCTCTTTTTTCACTTTCTTTCTCTATGTATATGTACACGTGTTTTGCTTAGTTAGTTGTATGTTACCTGCAGTTCCATTTATTAAATTGCATATATTCACAATTGATGGTCTCCGTGTGCTGCTCACAATTTGAAGTCACTGAATATTTGATCTTGCTACATGCTACATTTTGAGTTTACTACAAGTTAAGTTACTGCTAGTACTAACTGAGGTAGGAAATTTATTCTTTCTTGGCCAGAAAGTAACCTTTCCTAGAATTGATGAATGATTATACTGTCTATTCGGTGGACGAACAGATCAAATAATTGTAACGTTAATTCTGCTACAGTTAATTCTAAGATCTGATTAAATATTCATAATTAATTATAACCAGTTATAATTAATCATAAATATTTCCCTTTTGAGCTAATTTGTTACAATGATAATAAAATTCATTATTATAAATTAGTAAATATTACTGGCATTTAATAAATACATTATTAAATAAACTAATTGCGTACTTCAATATTCATCATCTTTTACAATGTCTTTTTTACACATATTATGTAGTTCCATAACCTTTTAACAAAGGTTTTTTTTTTCTTTTTCTTTTTTTTATTGTTTTTTTTTTCACTGCATTTCAAACAAAGGCATTGTGCTGTGTAATTTATATTGTTTTCTTTTATTTATTCATTCATTAATTCATTCATTCAATCAATTTTGAATAAAGCAAGATATATTTTGGATAATAAATCAATGCATATTTTGTATAATACATTTATACTACCGTATTTGAGTTATTGTGTAGAGATTTGGGGAAATACCTACAAGAGCAATTTACAATCAATATGTATATTACAAAAGAGAGCAATCAGAATTATTAATAATGTGGGATATCTGGAACAGACAAATATATTATTTTTAAAGTCAAATACATTGAAGTTTATTGATTTGGTTAAATTTAAAACTGCACAAGTTATGTTCAAAGCAAGAAATGTGTTACTTCCGGGAAACTTACAAAAAATGTTTTTGGAAAGGCAGGGTGGGTATAATTTGAGGGAAGAGTTAAACTTTAAAAATACTAAAATAAGAACAACCTTAAAAAGTATGTGTATCTCTGTCTGTGGGGTACAGCTGTGGAATGGTTTGGAGCATGTGTTGAAGCATATGTATGAAGGATATATACAGGTGATTGTGAGGGTTGTGGGGGTGTAAAGGTGGATTGTATGAGAATGGGTGATTTGGTTGTTTTGGGAAGAAATTATTTGGTTGGGGTTTAGTTTTTGTGGAATTGTTCTCTTACAAAGATATTGGTATAATTAAAAGATATAAGGGAACATTTTGGAATTGTATAGGGTTTGGGAATAAATAAGCTTTAGCTTCATCCCACTCCTTTTCAAACATTTTTTTTGTAATGTATGAAGTTTTTGGGATGTTTTTTGTTGGTGCGGCAACACATGTATATATGTGTATTAGTTTGTTTTAAATTATGTTTTATTCGAAATAAAATGAAATGAAATGAAAAATCATTCATTTACCTTTTTTGCTAACATTTATTTCAAACATTGCTTCTCCTTTTAAAAAGAAAAGTGCTGCTTTATCATTTAGTGCTGAGAGACTAGAAATATTATATATCCAGCAAGATTAAATAATAAAATAGAAGTGTGTTTATCTCCCCAGTGTGACCACATGCCCTGCATACATTTCCTATATTTGTCATATTTGCCTATTTTTGTTACTATAACATGTTATCAACAGGATTTGCATGTATTTTACACAAATCTACACACACTCCATGAACAGGTTAAAATTATAATGGAGAAAATAATGTAATCTTCATAGTAACATGCTTCTGTTATGTCTTGACATGAACATGCCTGTTGGACAGGCTGCAAGTGGACAGCATGTTACAGACCATTATTCCCAGGATTCAGTGCTCATCCATCAGGGCTCATTAGAGTTTTTCATTTGGATTCACTGCTGTTGGGGAAAATGTGCTTTGACCCTTACCGCTGTTCCTGACCCTCCAAATCAAACTTTCTCTACATATTATTCCTTTTTTATCTTCATATACAAACTGTATATACAAATAAAAGCGTCTTGGCAATTTTAAGGATTTATATATATATATATATATATATATATGTGTTATATCAGTGTTATTAATTATTTTATATACTGTAAGATATGAACTTATATATATGAACAACATATAATATGATATTTACCAATATCAACTGAATTCACTTTAAAAGTAATAGTTTTATATGTCTTTAACACTGAGACTCATGTATTATGATGCATTATGTTGCATCCTCCACATTAGCATGATCGATAGTCTCAGACTTCCTGTCATATTGATTATTTAGTAAAACAAATCAAAGTCTCTAAATGCTCTTGAGTCTGAACCTCTTTAGATAAACACACTTCCACTTCACCTTTTAAAAAGACAGTGTGACACTTCTATGTGGTATGATAAAGTAGCAATTTATGAACACAAAATGTGAATTTGGCAAAGATAAAAAGTCTGTGTCACATTTCACTTCAAAGTCATTTTAGCTATCATGTATACATTCTCCAAGACAAAAACTATGAGTATGCTAATAGGAGCTAATCAATAAAATACTGGAAGTTGGTAAGTGAGCAAATAACTAATATAAATACTGAATCGATTATCAAATCAGTTAGTTGCATCCTTAAAATACCTATACAAAATAATGCAGATAATACAATAAAATATGAAATATTTGCTAAATTTGACCAAATATCACAAGCACAGCATAATTGTTAAAACTGAGCAAAAAAAAAAAAAAAATGAGCACAGCTAATTACCAGAATCCTGTGATGATGAATGTCCTGGCAGTTCCCCCAACTCAAAGCTTTCTGCCTCACTGAAAGCGTCCTGGCGCTCTGACGGGATTGGCTGAAACTGCATCTCCATTGCAAATAATTTTCAAGTCCCTTACCACTGATGTTTGTCCGTTTTGAACTAGTGAAATAAAGTTGTATTCAGCAGAAACGCTTGCAGCAGTTATGAGCCCACAGTGATCTTTATTTGTGCTCAGCAACCACAGATGGGGTGGAGTTTTACATACTGTACATTTGCAAAAATTTACAGTCACGCATAATGTAACGGTATTCCGGATCTAATGCTGCTAACAGCAATCTCCCATAAATTATGTATTAGTTTTGTGTTATTGTTTACTGTGCCATAAGTGCTGTATTGTGAGTGCTTAACCAGCATGTGCTGTGATTATGACTTAAACACACTGACAGATTCATAGAACAGAAGGTGAACAAACTTGTTTCTCTTGAAACAGAAACATTGCTAATGGCAGTGAATGTTCCCTCTTCTGAAGGTCCGAAAGTTGGCAAAGATGAGTTTGTTTCTTCATCATTTGGAGAAATGTAGCATTACATCACTCGTTCACCAATGGATCCTCTGCAGTGAATGGGTGCCGTCAGAATGAAAGTCCAAACAGCTGATAAAAACATCACAATAATCCAAAAGTAATCATCCCAAGAAGCCAAAAACTGTGTGTTTGTAAGAAACAAATCCATTAAACTTCAAATGTATATACTTTTTACTTTAACTTTATATATATTTTTATTTTATTTCATATTTTTGTCATATTTTATCATTTTCAGTCAACATAGTGTAAGAAAGTGCATTTGATTGGTTAAATAACATTACATATGCCATAATTTGAGATGCTAAAGCCTGTTGCACTAAAATGTTTTGCATGCACGTTTTTGTATGCTTTCAAATATATAAAATAAATGTTGTACATGTAGCTAAATGTACCACATTATTTGCAAATTAATTTATATAACTGAGCAGTTACATTTATTTATTATTCAGTCATAATTAGCAATCATAATTATTTATATTATTATCATTAGCCCCTTATTATTTGTGACCCTGGTCACAAAACCAGTCATAAGGGTCAATTATTTGAAACTGAGATATATGAGTAAGCTTTCAATTAATGTATGGTTTGTTAGGATATGACAATATTTGGCCAAGATGCAATTATTTGAAAATCTGGAATCTAATAGTGCAATAAATAAATAACTAAATATATTGAGAAAGTTACCTTTAAAGTTGTCCAAATTAAATTCTTAGCAATGCACACTAATCAAAAATTTGTTTTTGTTTTATATATTTGCAGCAGGAAATTAATAAAACATCTTCATGGAACATGATCTTTACTTAATATCCTACTGATTTTTGGCATAGAAATCTTTTTGGCCATAGCTACATATATACCCGTGCCACTTTTGACTGGTTTTGTGGTCCAGGGTCACATTTCAAGTGTTGTAGATATGCCACACCTATATTACGCTATGCAATAACGACAGTACAATTTTGTTAGTCATTTCCGTGTTATGCCTATTATCTCAGACTATTACACAACTGTGATTATTTCACAATATACTATTTCCACATATAAGCAGTTACTGCCGACAAAACATATTTTTGGACATCACGGTAATCATTTAGTACCATGGTACAATATCAAAGTACACTGGTACTATTGTAGCAGTAGATGTATACAGTTGAACCAACGCCACAGTCATTTCACTTCCATACAGCAGTGTGGCGCTGTTGAGCTTCACTTCCCTCGACTAACGGAGCTGCTGTACTACTGTCATCCTGACAGCTACACTTTCAGCTAAACTAATACATCATATTAACACAACAAAATCAAAAACAGATGTCGGGAGGCGTGAGAAGGAGGTTCGCTGCAGGTTAAATTAGTCTGTTAGTGTGATAAAGGGTGGTTCTCAGTAGCGGTAGCTGGCTAAAGTAGCTCAGCCCAGCTTTGTTTACATTGCTAGTTCAGTTCAAGCAGCTTTCATAGTGGGTTTAGCAGCATATAAACGCTGTTATATTGTTAGAGCACATCATCTCAGCGGCCTGGCATCATCATAGGTGCTTAAATTTACTCTTATTTGGCTGAAAAGAGTTTTATTTGTGCCTGTGCTTCATTAAACGTCAGTATGGGGATGTGTTTGCCCTGTCTGAGTGGAGCTGAGGATGATGCAGTAGTCACACCAGACCCTGTGAGTAATTTAACACATTTATTCATTCATCTTCATTACATATTTTACTGTGTTTCTATTTCAAATCTTAAACTTTCCTAACATGACATTTTCAATTATGTTTGGGAACTTCTTTGGTTTTTTTAACATCAATAATGATGTCAGAATGGCTTTACGTGACATTATTATGAATGAAAATATAATTCTAAAACGTTACTACATGTATTTGTTTCTTGTGGGAAAACTGAATTTTTGCTGTAATTTAATTTATTCTTATGTAGTTAAACCCACTAGTTGGTGCCAGATCTTTATTTTGAATATATTTTGTTATACTGACACTTCCAACATGGAATATATCTCATTGTTTAACTGGTGGTGGTAGTAGTAGTAGTAAAAGAAAGAAGAAATATTCCCTAAGTAATATGAGTAAAAGTTCAGTTTCCTTGACTGGTCAATGTTTTTATTTCTTTATTTTTATTTCTTTATTTATTACTTCTTTATATATATATATATATATATATATATATATATATATATATAGTGTTGGGTTCGAGTCCACCTAAGTCGAGTCCGAGTCTTTAACCAGTCGAGTCCAAGACAAGTCCGAGTCCAAAATGGGCCGAGTTGGACTCAAGTCCGAGTCCCAAAGGGCCGAGTCCGAGTCCAAGGAAACACTACTGTTTGTTAGTATCTTAACATTGTTTTAACCCAGGGGTGCCCAAAACCGGTCATGGAGGGCCGGTGTCCTACAGAGTTTAGCTCCAGCCCCAATTAGACACACCTGAACCAGCTAATCAAGCTCTTACTAGGCATACGAGAAACCTCCTGGCAGGTGTGTTAAGGCAAGTTGGAGCTAAACCAAGGACCAGTACCGAGTTTGGGCACCCCTGTTTTTAACCTTTACAACTGGAAAAGCGCAATGTCAATTGAAATGTAAGAAAAGCAAACCTCTAGTGGATCTTGCCATTTTGATTTTTGATTTCATGAAATTAGTGTTCACGCTCTGCTTAGCAAACTTAAAGTCATGTAACAGAAGTTTTGGCTGACTAATGATGACATATTTCAGAGTGAAACCGGTTTTAGAATGTGATAAATTATAGGGCGAGACTTGACTTTATTCATTGATATAGTAAATGTATAAATTCAAGGGTGGGGGTAAAGGAGTAGTTGGTGAATGGGACCTTAACCCTTTAACTGTCACTCCCATTTTTGAACACAGACATAAAAATGTACTATCCAGACTTAAATTTTTATAATTCATGAAGGAAAACATTTTGTAATATGATTTTGATGTACATTTTCTATGGTAATGCAATGTCTGATTTTAAAATGCCTTTCAAAGGATGAATTTTGAGATTTTAAGTTTTGAACTGATATATGATTTCTAAAGCATGATAGGGAAAAAGACAACGAAGAAAGTCTTTTGTAGGTCAGAACTCATGTTTATGATGTATGATTTTTTTTAAGTTACACTCTTGACACATAGTAATCTATCACTTTTCCTACATACTTTGTAACACAAAACATTGTAAAATATCTATTTAGGAGTCTTAGACCTCTCTGACGATGTATGTCATGATTAGATTAGGATTTATTTGTAATATGATGAAATAAACTTCCCACTGAGGGCATGGTGACAATTAAAGGGTTAAGAGCAGAAAATGCACCTCTTTTATTTCTGATTGTGCTGTGTGTGTTTTGGGTTTTATATGACTTTTTTTCTTTTTCTTGGATGAAAATAAGGCTATGAGGGATAAACCTAGTCTTTACAATGGTACACACTGTGTATAAAGCCCTATACGTTCCATAAGTCACAGCAAACTCACACCTGTTTTATTTTTGAATGCATTTATAGTTACATTAATTACAGTATATTACATTATATAAAGAAAATTGATGATGTACCATTGAATTACTAGAAAATCATGCACAACCAAGGTTTTGGACCCATTAAAACTATTGCTGCAAAGATGTTAGAAAAATTATTTTTCTTTGAAGCTAGAAACTGCCACCATGTTTAAAATATAATAATAATTTCAATACTGAAAAAACGAATCAACTAATGTAAGTAAAACATTTTTAAGCTTACTGAAGACAAGTAAACACTCCAAGTAGGCCTATTACTTACAAACAAACTGATAAATAAATATATTAATCAAAAATACAAATGAAATAGTGTTTTTAAAGATAGTATCTTTAAAAAATATATATATATATATATATATATATATATATATATATATATAATTTATTTATTTATTTATTTTTGTTTTTATGTAGGTCTATCTAAAGGCTATTACAGAAACAGACTACAGACATTTCTTGAAGTAATAAATGTTAAAATAAAACACTGCAAAATCTTCACTGTATACGTTAAATATGATTCTTATTAAAGTTAATAAGTGATTCAGTCAAGAAAAGTGAGTGATTTTCTCTTTTTCTTTTGTTGTTTGATTGATATTTATGACGCAGTCTGCGGCTGCATCTTTATGCAGCTGTCGCTTTAAGATCTGACGCACAGATCAAATATTTTGACGCAGGGGCGTCGCTAGGGCTGATCATTTGGGGCTCGAGCCCAGAAAGATTTTTCTCTAGCCCCGAATGTTTTTACAGGTTGGTATCGCCCATATGATTTCTGAGGATTTCCTTGAATTTGTCAAAGTTTGAATTAATTGATCAAAAGCCGATCATTACACTTAAATCAAATCTCAATATGGATTAGTATCTGTAAATACTCAGTCGCAGAATACCATTTAAATATGAATCTTGCATGTTCTGCGTGTCTCTTTATGAATTAATGGTGCAGACTTACGCGTGGTTTCCTTTACTACACGCATGCAACGCTCACGGTGATTTTAGCATCTTTCAATTCAATTCAATTCAAATTTATTTGTATAGCGCTTTTCACGATACATATCGTTGCAAAGCAGCTTTACACCAAATTGACATTTTTACAATATATGTAGTAGTAGCTTGATGTACATATGGCAGAGATGTGTGGTAAAGATCAAGTAATGATGTAATCAAACAGACAAAGAACACTATAAATTAGTAGCAGAATTCGGTAGTGCTGTATGTTTTCAGGGTTGGTATCATCTGAAGTCCTCTGAGGGGTTGGCATCATCTTTTCTTAAGTGTTCTGGATCAAGACTGGAGCTTGTGAATTCCTAGTTACCATGGGATGTCAATCCCATGGCAGGAACAGAGAACAAATAGGAACATAATTAGCGTAGCTGCTGTTCAAACTAAGAAAAGAAAGATTTGTTAACCAGAGCTTAAAGATTGATAATGAACATTTGATCAGATATAGCTGCAGAAAAAGTTTATGAGATGCATTATTTGAATGCTTGGCTAAAAAGATGTGTCTTTAATCTAGATTTAAACAGAGAGAGTGTGTCCGAACCCCGAACGTTATCAGGAAGGCTGTTCCAGAGTTTGGGTGCCAAATGTGAAAAGGCTCTACCTCCTTTAGTGGACTTTGCTATCCTAGGTACTACCAACAGTCCAGAGTTTTGTGACCTTAGGGAGCGTGATGGATTGTAGCGTGGTAGAAGACTAGTTAGGTACGCAGGAGCTAAACCGTTAAGTGCCTTATAGGTAAGAAGTGCTATTTTGTAGCTGATGCGGAACCTAATAGGTAGCCAGTGCAGAGACTTTAAAATTGGGGTAATATGATCATATTTTCTTGACCTGGTAAGGACTCTAGCAGCTGCATTTTGGACTATCTGTAGCTTGTTTATTGAAGATGCAGGACAACCACCTAATAGTGCATTACAATAGTCCAGTCTAGAGCTCATGAATGCATGAACTAGCTTTCTGCATCAGAAACAGGTAACATGTTTCGCAGCTTGGCAATGTTTCTAAGATGGAAGAATGCTGTTTTTGTAACATGAGAAATATGATTTTCAAAAGACAAGTTGCTGTCTAATATAACACCCAGGCTTTTGACTGTAGTGGAAGTAACAGTACATCCGTCTAGTTGTAAATTGTAAGTCAAAAGATTCTGTGTATTGTTTTTAGGTCCAATAAGTAATATCTCTGTCTTATCTGAATTTAATAACAGAAAATTGTTGGTCATCCAATCTTTTACATTTTTAACGCACTCTGTTAACTTTGATAATTCAGGAGTTTCATCTGGTCTTGTTGAGATATATAGTTGAGTATCATCAGCATAACAATGGAAACTAATCCCGTGTTTTCTAATAATATTACCAAGGGGCAGCATGTATATTGAAAATAGTAGAGGACCTAGAACAGATCCTTGTGGCACTCCATACTTTACTGGTGATAACTGAGATGACTCCCCATTCAAATAAACAAAGTGGTAGCGATCAGACAGGTAGGATCTAAACCATTTTAAAGCCTGCCCTTGGATACCTGCATAATTTTGTAGTCGATCTATTAGTATGTCATGATCTATAGTGTCGAACGCAGCACTAAGATCAAGTAAAACTAGCAGTGAGATGCAGCCTTGGTCTGACGCAAGAAGCAAGTCATTAGTGATTTTAACAAGTGCAGTTTCTGTGCTGTGATGGGGCCTGAAGCCTGACTGAAATTCTTCATAGATATCATTTTTTTGCAAGAATGAGCACAGTTGAACAGATATAACTTTCTCTAAAATTTTAGACATAAATGGAAGATTAGAAATGGGTCTGTAATTTGCCAGTTCACTAGGGTCTAGTTGTGGTTTCTTAATAAGAGGCTTAATAACCGCCAGCTTGAATGGTTTAGGGACGTGACCTAAAGATAACGATGAGTTGATAATATTGAGAAGCGGTTCTTCTGCCACAGGTAACAATTCTTTTAGTAATTTAGTGGGTACGGGATCTAATAGGCATGTTGTTGGTTTAGACACAGTGATGAGTTTATTTAACTCTTCCTGTCCTATAGCGGTAAAGTACTGCAGTTTTTCTTGGGGTGCGGCGAAAGAAGTTGACATATTAGATGCAGTATAATCTACATTGGTTATTGTATTTCTGATGTTATCTATTTTATCAGTGAAGAAATTCATAAAGTCATTACTATTAAACTGTAAAGGAATATTTAGATCAGGTGGTGTCTGGTTATTTGTTAATCTAGCCACTGTGCTAAATAAAAACCTAGGATTGTTTTGGTTATTTTCTATGAGTTCGCTGAAATGCTCAGCCCTAGCAGCTTTTAAAGCCTGTCTATATCTGGACATACAGTTTTTCCATGCAATTCTAAAAACTTCCAAGTTAGTTTTTCTCCATTTGCGCTCAAGATTGCGAGTTTCTTTTTTGAGGGAATGGGTATTACTGTTGTACCATGGTGCAATACGTTTTTCTCTAACTTTTTTCAATTTGATGGGGGCAACAGCTTCTAACGTATCGGAGAAGATGGTGCCCATATTGCTAGTCATTTTGTCTAGATCCTGTGTATTAAGGGGTACACAGAGCAGTTGAGATAAATCAGGCAGGTTATTTGTAAATCTATCTTTGGTGGCTGGAACAATAGTTCTGCCAAGACGATAACGCGGAGCCATACAGTTAATATCAGTGATACGCAGCATGCACGATACAAGGAAATGGTCAGAAACATCATCACTTTGAGGTACGATATCTATATCAGTAAGATCAATTCCATGCGATATAATTAAATCTAGCGTATGATTAAAACGATGAGTGGGCCCAGTGACATTTTGCTTGACTCCAAAAGAGTTTATTAGGTCAGTAAACGCAAGTCCTAACGCATCATTTGTATTATCAACGTGAATGTTAAAATCGCCAACAATTATCACTTTATCAAAATTAACCAATAGTTCTGAAAGGAATTCTGCAAATTCTTTTAGGAAATCTGTATATGGTCCTGGCGGTCTATACACAGTAGCTAAAACAAGAGATAGGAGAAATTTCTTTTGCATATCTGGCAGAGTAACATTAAGCAAAAGTATTTCAAATGAAGTAAACCTGTATCCTGTTTTCTGAGTAACACTGAAAATATCACTATATATTGTTGCAACACCACCACCACGACCACTCTGACGGGCTCATGCTTATAGTAGTAGTTTGGTGGAGTAGACCCATTTAGACCAATATAATCATTAGGTTTTAGCCAGGTTTCAGTTAAGCAGAGTACATCAAAACTATTATCTGTGATCATTTCATTCACAATAACTGCTTTGGGTGCAAGTGATCTAATGTTTAGGAGCCCAAGCTTTAAAAATGGTTTCTGTTGGTGTATTTTGCTTTTTTCTGGTTTAATTACGATCAGATTTTTTCTAGATCCTGCATTAAATTTATGTTTTGATCTCACTATTCGAGGAACAGACACAGTCTTTATAGATTGCACAGTGCAACTACTATCATTTAAGCGTTCAGAACAAAAGCCATCATAGCAATCATTTGAGAATGTACTTACTAGTCAAATGGAGCGTAGTGTCCTGGAGATGTTGTCCGACAGCAGCTCCGCTCCGACTCTGCTGGGGTGCAGGCCATCCGCACGGAAAAGCCTAGGACGTTCCCAGAAAAGATTCCAATTATTAACAAAGAGCAGTTTCTGTTCTTTACACCATGTCAATAACCATTCATTTAGAGCAAGGAGTCTACTGAACCTTTCGTGCCCACGTCGATACGTGGGAAGCGGTCCTGACACGATGATCCTCGTCGCGGGCGACGTGCTGCGAACCGTCTCGATCAGGCTGCTGAAGTCCCTCTTCAGAACCTCCGTCTGCCGCAGCCTGGTGTCGTTCACCCCCGCGTGCAGGACGATCGCGCCGACGCTCTCGCCGTCCTTCAGGATCGCGGGTATCTGCGCAGAAACATCGAGAACGCGAGCACCAGGAAAACAGTGGGTGTGGACTTTACCTTTAGCTAAAGTAGCACCTACGTACCGGACAATGGAGTCTCCAACGATCACAGCGTCGCGTTCCGTCTCGCGGAGGGGAGCGAAGCGGTTCCGGGTGGAGATCTCGAAGACCGGAGGCGGCGGAGGGGGCGAGGTCCTCGGCCGGGGCCTGGCTCGCGTCTTCCGCTGCTGCTGCACCCAGGGTCCGTGGTGTCCCGGCGCCGGAGTGAAGGACATCTGGGAAGATCACGTCCAGGGTGCACGGGAGCTGTGCAGAGAAGCACACGGAGTAGAGGTGGTCAGAGTGTTAGTATCGCGCTGTATACTCACCCGGGAGGACTCCAGAGCGGCCCTCCGCTCTCTCAGCTCCGTCTGCCGCACCAACAGCTCCTGGATCTGCTTCTCCACGGCCTCCAGCTCGAAGCTGCAACGAGTGCAGCTCGAACGTGTCCTCACCTGCACTCAAAGGTGGACACAAATTCGCCATTAAAGCAAGTAACAGTGAGTAAACAATGGAAATGTGTGTAAGCAGTGTGTAAACAATGCAATCAGGATTAGCGGCAACCACGCTGGTGCTGCTAACGGGCTATAAGCTAGCGACTCGGGAAATCTAGACAAAACTAGTGATAACAAAGCAATCCGGATGTTTTAGTTGTAGAATACAGTAGGGGGTATATTCACACGTTATAAGAAACGAGAATGATGGTGTATAAAATTGATTTTGAATTGAAAAACAGACAATAAGAAATTAACTCGACGGAGCTCAAACTCTAAGCGTGTTCTTCCATAAAAAACACAGCATCTTCCATAAAAAAATGCATGAACAACATCTCCAGAATTGCTCTGAGAGTACTTTGTGAGCATTTCACCATTTCATTTGAGCAAAACCAGGGTATACTCACAGAAATGTAA
The DNA here is from genome assembly GCA_012976165.1 of Labeo catla. Classification (NCBI taxonomy): domain Eukaryota; kingdom Metazoa; phylum Chordata; class Actinopteri; order Cypriniformes; family Cyprinidae; genus Labeo; species Labeo catla. Next base: position 77,724 of record VONZ01001848.1, read on the forward strand.
AAATATTCACAGCAACCCGTCAAAAGTTTTAAAAAAAGGTTTAGCTTGTAGACATTGTGCCAGAAATGTATTACTATCATTCAGTAGAATGTACTTGCCTACAGTACTACTACCACTACTACGACTGTTGAAAAATTAATAAAACTTTGTTACACAATATTTCTTCCATGTTTTAAATTTTAATAGTACACCCCCCTTATTCACCAAAAATAAAATGTAATTTTCATTACTTAAAAGATAAATTAATATTTTATGCCTTTATTTGATAACCAGAAAATTTTAAATACACAACACAGAATTTCATAAGGCTGTTGTATAAATGGTTTTATGGATTCAAATAAATAGACATGCCAAAACAAATTTGGTAACAATTTCAAAGGGCCCTAAACATAACTTTTGATAAATTGATGTTAAATCGTATAGGTTTCATTGTTTTAATTAATTATACATGTTTTTGGTTTGTTTGTTTGTTTGTTTTTTAATTAATAAAATTACATTTAACCATTAAAAAGGAGTCCAGAAAAATTAAAACAGAAAAAAAATGAATTTGGAAAAAATAAAATGAGGCCCTATTTTTGCATGCAAATAATATATTTGTTACCCGTTGTAAATACATTTTCAAATTTATTATTGTATTTGTGTAATGTATTTTTGTAAAGTTATCATTTTCTTATAATATTTAATATAATAATAATAATAATAATTTGTTATAATACTTTTGTTTGCTATTTGCAGTGATTTACTATTTACTATTTTTCATAGTGTTACAATGCTGTTTTGTGCCACTGCTTTGGCAAAGTATCTGTCAAATTAACTAAAATCAAAAGCACAATATGACTTAGCTCACATGTACAGTTTATGATTCAGTGTTTTCAGAGTATCAGAAAATGGGTGAGTCAGGTCATCAACCTTTTTTCTTCAGTTTGCACACTGAACATGGGTTAACTTGGAGCTCTTATTTTTGAACTCTTAAAGTGCACCAGATTAATGAATTTACCTTTAAAATATATCAAATGTTCTCCAGGGGGGCATGCCCCTGGACCTCCCTAGAAGGATCCAGGTTCACCCACCTGTGACTAACAAAATTTTACATAAGTATGATGCTAGCTCCTATCCACCACCACTAGCCCCTGATGTTTTGGCACCAGCCCCAGATGTTTTCAAATCCTAGAAACGCCCCTGTTTTGACGCATCAGTATTTCTCCCTGTTCAGGTTTACTTAAGACAAAACCGACTTCATTTACATGAATATACTCCAAGACGAGCATGTGTGTAGCAATAACAGAACCTATTAGAAGCGAAAGAGAACTCGGCATTCGCACACTGACTGAGAGGCGCGTTCTGTGAGCGCGCTTTGAGTGTGTGCGCACATAAACCACTCGGCTTTCAAGTAGCCTACTGGACAAGACTTAAAAACACATGCAAATACTAAATATCACATTGATAATGCATCGAGTCAGTGACATTTCCGTCAACTTTCTCAGGACTCGGATGGACTCGGTATAAAAATTGTACTCGAGTCCGAGTACCCCAACTCTCTCTCTCTCTCTCTCTCTCTCTCTCTCTCTCTCTCTCTCTCTCTCTATATATATATATATATATATATATATATATGCATGGGTGTTTTTTTCTTTTCTTTTGTTTAAGAGAAAGACAGAGAGAGAGAATGCAAACATAATAATGGTTTCCGCATTGCCAAAGTCAACAAAGTTATGAAAACACAAAAATGGAAGTATAGAATTACCAACTTCATGATGTTTAAATAATACTGAAGACTTTTCCTTCAGTGTCTGCTACAATTCATTAATTTAAAATGAATAATAAGAAGTTAAATTGTATTAATTAAATTATTTTAAATTCAGCTATTTCTTTAAAATGATTCAAATGCCAGTTTTGTTAAGAAACTTATATTTGTCAAGACTTGGGTCTACACTTTTGTCTCTTTTTTTTTTCTTATGTTTTTGAGCAAAACATTTCAAACATGTTTTCCACAGGACACAAGGAGAAGACAGCTGGCAGATGCTGCAGAGAAGAGACAGAAAGAGGTAATGCTTCGAAAGCACTGACCCTAACTCTGACAGCATTACTACATACATACATGAGTAGTTAAAATGGATAATACATTTTTCCCAATGTCAAGATTTTACGTTAAACTTCAAATCATTGTTTAAGGAAAAGATACTGTCACTGTTTAATTACTGTTTAGTTTCTTCATTGTGACAAAGATGTTTACAAGTACAGTAAAATTAAGTTCTTCAAGCACCTTAGGAAAGAGCTTTTGTTGGATTAACACATCATTCAACTTATCCTGAAAATGATCACAACGTGGGGTTAAAATACCTAGTGTTGCCAAGTCTGCGGTTTTCCCGCGGGTTATAACGACCCCGATAACATGATATTTAGCCAATTGGAATGAGAATTTAACCAGGGGAACCCCACCAAAAATGTGTATTATACGCCCCAAAACCCGATTTGGCAACCATGAAAATACAACATGTATAAAATATTGGTGGAGATTTTAGCCATCATTACTTCTGGATTAGGACAAACTCAGGATTTGAGTGATTATGATGACTTGAATTGGTGTCAGTAGATTTTATATCACCGAGGCATTACATATTCACAAATATAAGATCAAATTCGTAAGATTAATTATCTAACTCTAACTCACTGGACACACTATGACTTCCTGCTCTACATTTTTGTGGTTTTATTTACCTATTCTTCAATTATTTGTCAGAAGTCAACAAATAACTATTAGGAGAACAAAACAATGATCCTCACAGTGGATAAGCATACAGTGTTTTATGGAAAGTGATTTTAGTTTGCCCACGTGTGATCACTGGGCCATTTTACTGTCTCTTAGAGGTTTAAGGCAAAGCATAGAGGTGCTAAAGCGGCACGGTAAGTACACATCCTCATTCTGCTGTCTCCACAAACCCTCTACAGCTGAAACACCATGACAAAATGGCTAAAATGAGCTTGATTCTTACTGCTGCTGTAATATCACAGTGCTTGTAGCCATACAGTTCTTTTTTTCTGCTAACATAATGGTGAACACGGTAGTGGACGTCATTATCATTAACATTTATGATAATCCCATTACGTCTGTTGAGTTTATTAGTATTGAAAAGCAGGCAAGCTTTGTAAATGTATTTAAATTCACACTGATTTTGGAACTACTACTACCATGATGTATAAAAAACTGTTGTTATGCACTCAAATTTTCATTTTATTTTTTAGCTCATAAGTAAATTGTCCAAACTCATTTTGGCAATGAAAACTTGTTGGAAAAATATGATTATTTCTTTTGATTTATGTCAGATTTTGGCTAGTAAGTCAGGGCAGTTGTATTTCAATGCCCAGTGTTGTTGTAGATGGGATGAGTTTTAGTTTAGTTTTTTGCACACTCTGTACTCACATTTCCAGCTTGTCTACGGTGCAGCATGATTCGGCACGTGAGCACTGAATAATATCACACACTGCAAATGTACTGGTAAATGTTTTGATTCATTTCTGAAATGGACTATTGCTCTTACTCAATATGGGAACTTGTATGGTGCGCTAGCTATATTTTGTCTGATCTGTGTGTAGACCACCTACAGAGGTATCAAAAACCCAGAAGCCTTGGAGAGGAAAAAGAAGAAACAAGAAGAGACAGAGAAACAGACCATGAACTCTGTACCTTCTGGAGGTGGCGGGCTAAAGGTACATTAAACTTATTTACACTTTCCACAAATAGAGGAAAGATTGATGTCCTATAAAAGAAAGAAAGAAAGAAAAAACATCCCACCCAACAGAACAGACATTTTATATCAAATAGAATTTGATTAGAGTTAAATGTATTGCACATGATAAATCCAGATTTTATTATTTTTCCCTCTCTTTCTCTCTAGTGGCAGGTTGGCTAACACAGGCTGAAAGGAAGATCGCTGTTGTGTCTACATCGGGGGTCAACCTTCATCTGCAGTATTTCCCGCTGACTTGAGAGATTCTTAAAACTCTTTGTTCTTACGGTTCTTATTTTGAAGTGTTCACTAGCCAGGGGAGTTTGCACAGAGACTAGAATTTTTGCCAAGCTCCTGCACAAAACTCCTAATCCTCCAGGCCTTCTGATTGGCCAATTTGCATTTAGGCCACACCCCTTCAAATGCCAAGATGGACTAGCTAGTTGGGTTTCACATAGTGATTTTAGCAATTAATGTTTTTCCCCACAACCTGTTCAGTTAATGTTCATGCATCATTTCACAAACGCAGCTTTTGTACCAATGTGCTTTCTATTTTTGACATCGAAATCTGAGATCTGAATGTCATTTTAATACACGTTTATACAAGTGAAAAGCATGTTTTATATTGGTTTTTGGATAATTTAATACATACTTAGCCAGTCATATTTATGCATCAGTTACCAGTGTGCTTTGGTTGTAAGCTCATAGTGCATTTTGCGGTTTGTCAGGACTTGAAGTATAATGCTAATGAAAGATATGACGTCAGTTAGCACTTTCACTGCCTGTTGATTGTATGACTTGCTGTTCTTATGAACCAAATTGAATGTGCATCACTTTATCTTTTCAAACACATTGATTTCTCACCCTTTCTAAAGGGCTTTGAAGAAAATCTTAACTTATTGTATTTAAACTCTGTCTTGGTCATGCAGAAGTGACTGTAGCAGCCTGAGCTAGAGTGATTAGTGTGGAATATATATTATATCTGTAGAAACTCTGAGTGAACTCTTCATATTGCCTTTGATGCATTTCTTTTATGTTATGCTCTTGAGTTGTTACCTCTGCCTACAGCAACTCACTCAACGCTTGTGACAGGGATACAGATTTGCACCAAATAATCAACTGAAATATCTTCGCAGGTTTCATTCAGAATGGGTTATTAAAATACAGACACTGTGCATAATAATAATACAATAAATCAGACAACATATTGCAATGTTCATGTTTACCAGTAGAGGGCAGCCACATACTTTGGGATCAGGAACTGAAGCACAACTGCAAAAAGTCATTGCTTAAATAAAGATTGTTTGATTGAAGAAAAATCTCTTTTGCCTTGTAACTGATGTACTCAAACCTCTCGAAGACACTACTACTATACTGCACATAACATACACGGTGCTCACTTACACCTTGGTTCAACATGATTTTGGTCCGTGGTACCTAGACATTAATGCAGTCAGTGCAGATTTGTTGGTTGCACATTCATGTTATTAGAGCCAGTGTGCTCTATTGGATTGACTCTTGTTTTTTGCTAACTTCGGGAGATTGATCTGATGTTCATCCAAACATGTTTTATTGCCTTGCACTGTTGTGATCCAAGGTTTCCAGTCTGAATATTCTCCTTTGACCTTCTACAGAACTGTCACTCACACTGGATGGTCACAGGAGATCAGCAGTTTCTGATATGCAAACCACTATTCTACAGTCATAGTCACTTCCATCACATTTCTTCCATCACATTTCTTCCATCACAGCGTTGGGGAAAATTACTTTTAAAACTAATGCGTTACATTACTTTTGTGTTACTTTTTGTCACCTGGGCTCTGCTTGCTTCTTTTTATTTGTTTTTTAACATCAAAAACCCCAACAGTTATATTTTTGGCAAGTGTAAAAGCCTTTTCACACCAAAAGAGAAATTAATGAGCCTCAGGCTGACGGAAGTGCCTCTGCATCTCACTCCGAATTTCTCTCAACATGGGGAGAGGAGAGGTGTCAGTGAATAAATGGGAAAACAAAGTTGAAAAAGTAATTACATTACTAGCTACTAGAAAAAGTAATCTGATTACATAATCTGCATTACTTGTAACCTGTTACCCCCAACACTGGGCAAGACACCATCTTCCAAAAGAGCAAGATCAGAACAGTATAATACAATAAATGCCAGAACACATATATCATGACATCAAAAGAACAGAATACTCCCATTAAAAAGTTGCTGATATTGTTAGTATAGGAAGCACTAAAAAGAATAGCCACCAGGGTAAAAATGAATACTTGAATTCATCCAGCGATTTCATTCTGTGTAGACATGATTGAATGTATTAGATATCACGCAATTTATATTTAATCACTTAGACTAAAAAGAAATTAAATGAAAGAAATTGGTATACAATAAAACAAACCTTGTTTCTGGATTCCAGTTCCAGTTCCTCAGTATCTTTAACTGATCTACACTGTTATTTGTGTTATGAGTTGTTTTTCTCTTTTAAACTTTAAGTTCTAGAAGCCAGTGGAAGTCCATATGTCCTTGTGGCATCTACACCGGCTAGCCAGTGAGCTGTGCTTTAAAGTTACGTTAAAAGTCCTTGTTCCTTTAGTACATTTCTTTTTTACTTCTTGCTTTTGTAGTGGGCCGCCACTACCAGGTAGCTATCGGGCGCGAGGTCTTTGATGTTGGGAGATTTGCCGGAGATGGGCGAGATCTTGCCTTCTACACGTGAGATCTGGAGCATGCGACACGGGTCATGCTTCAGCAGATAGCTCTCGAACGTCTCCCAGCCTCCACCGACTCGCACCATCACGTGTTTATTATGCAGCATCTAGATAACAAAAAAAAAAAAAAAGAAAAACACAGACATTTATAGTATGTGAAAGGTACACATTTGAAATCTGGAGGAGGTGAGATGCATGGCATTTGAACTCTTTGACCCACTTTAAAACTAACGTTTGTTAGCGCAGAAGGAATGCAAGACGGTGCATTCCAAATGGCATATATCGCTCTCCGAAGGGCACTTCGGAGTGAAAACAATCACGGCCGACATATTGAAGGGTCGTTCCAAACCAAAGTGGTCAAAACTGGTCACTTTAAAGGGCCCTTCGGAATGAAGGATTTCGAAGGGTACAACTGATGGACACTTCGGGGCCCCATGATCCTTTGCGCTGATTCTTTCCATGATGATGGCGGCTCCGTGTGGTCACGGGATGATGATGCAGAAGGGGACTTCAAGAAACAGTTGTTTGGTCCCCTGCACCCTTCAAAGCTCTCACTCCAGAGGGTAAAGCCTTTGAAGGGATTAGGGTATAGGGATGAGCCCTTCCAAATGGATTGCAATGTTAATTGTATGTTCAATTAACTGAATGGGACTGCCCAGTTTGAATGTGGGTTTATGCATAACTGTATGGCACAAATATGTTGACAAAGTCTAACATAACATACTTTTTGTATAATGGAGGCCAGCTAGAATGAGATAAAGGGATACACTTCCAAGCACATCTAACTTTAAAGCCAGTTATACTGGGCTTAAATCAGGATGTGTAGAACTGATTAAAGTGGTGCCGTGACCTTGATGGATATGAGTTCAATAGAGGCCAGCTAGCTGTGCAGGCAAACTTTAATTTCTTGGTAAATTTAAGTCCCTCTAGCATCCTTATTAGCATGCCCAACTGCTATGCTGGGAATTTAAGCTCTGCTTGAAGTGGACCATATGGAACCAGTTACAGTGGTGCCGTGACCCAGATGGGGGTGAGTGTAACGGGGCCAGCTGGTACAGGTAAATCTCACTCTCCTGGCCACAAGAGGCACGCTATTGGCTGTGGTTTTTAGCGTCCACGTTAGCATGCCAGACTCCCAGGCTATTGCCAGTTCAAACCCCCTCAGAGCAAACCAAGTGAGCCAAGCGGAAATGATTTCATATGTAAGTACATGAACTCATGGTCTTTTACTAGGCTCGATTTTCAGTATGTCATAACACGTTAAGAAAGACTGTGCACTTGAAATGCATTGGCCGAGCATTTGCTTCTTGCAAAGAGTGTTTCAGGTCTAATCCTGACATTCATGAAAGCTCATTTGGAGGAAAAAAAACTGCCATCAAACTCATTTAACAACTCCAGCACCATAATCACACCCTTTTATTGGCTATCTGTCACCTGCATTTCCCACTGTGGAACTCCCTCTAGGCAGAGAGCTGTGTGAGTTGCTGAGAGGAGAAGCTGTATTTCCTGTAAATTATTTTTTTCAGGTGCCAACATTCCCCAGAGGTCTAAATACAGGGGTCCGCTACCTTGTCAAAACATCTATTATTACCTCAGATTGTCTGATCAAGATGATTTCTAGACAGAAAAGATACTTTTAGATGGTGTATTCATGGGCCACCATATTCTTGTTATTATATTATATATTCATGTTTTATATTTATAGGATATGGTATACTTACATAACAACACACAAGCAAGAGTGACCTTTTCCTAAATATTAGTGTATGAACATGTTTGCCAAAGTGATATTAATTTTATACAATGGTTCAAAAACATTTTAGATATTGTCTGAATGTTCACGCATCTCAGAGCATTATTGTAGTGTTTCATTCCTGAACAAATCTGTTTTTGAATGAGTCAATGATTCAGTAATCCATTCATAAAGAGAGACACCTGCTTTGTTCCTAAATTAATCAGTTCTTTAATGGTTCTTTTAACACTGGCTCTTTTAACGGCTGTTCACTGAAAGGTTCTTTGGGGAACCTGAAATGGTTCTTTTATGACATCTCCATGAAAACCTAAGAGTGTAGTATGAAACTTAGTTTCAAATATCTTTACTAACCCAATAGTCACATTGAGATATCCTTAGTAACTATTCATATGCAAGTGTGTATGTGTGAATTTTACTACCTGATCTCATGACGAGAACATGCCTGTGGGAACTGTTTTTCAAGATGTCAAATAAGTACTACGAGTAAGTACATATCACTGCAGTTTCCAACAGAAATTAACACTAGAGGCACTTGTAAACGTTTTCATGCATAGTTATGATTACAGCTTCATACGTTTTGTATTCCAGATGTAACAAGTCTGCTCGGTAGCTCAACCGGCATGAAACTGGACTTAGGCCCCGATCAGACAGAACGTGTTTTGTTTTGTATTTTTTTTTTGCAGTGAGAGGCGCCTTTTTTGCAGTAAGCATTTTGCACGCTGTTTATGCGCCCCGGGTGCCTCGCCTCTAACCGCCTGCTGCGCCTCGCGTTTTTGCAAGAGTGCTCCGAGCACCTAAAGTTGAAAAAAAAGCAACTCTGAGCAGAAAAGCACCCGGCATCATTCACATTTTTTTTTTCATTGTCCAGTCGAATGAATGGAGAGGCGGGCCTTCCATTGTTGTGACAAAAGTTTACCGTTGCTTAGAAAGTGCAGAGACTGCAATGATGGAGGAGAAACGTTTGGTGTCTGTCATGGGTTACCTGGAGCTGTATTTTTTTTAAGGTTTTTGCTAATATGACAGTTTTCTTTCTATAGTCTTTCGATTAGACTGACAGGACAGCTGAAAAATCAGTCACCAAAAAAAGGCAGTGCGGTGCGCCTCACGTTTTTAGATGTTTTGCTATGGAAACACGTTTGACGGATGTGCATTACCATTACGCTCGCGTCTTGCGTCTTTTGCAGCGCCTCACACATGAGTGCCGCGTTTTTAAGACGTGTCAAGTTAAAAGAATTTTAACTTTTACACGCAGTGCCGCTCATCAATGTCAGTTCCAAAGCAGTGGATCAATCAGAAGAACTCGGAGGCGGGGCAAGCGTTGTGAGCTTCTGTTTACAGTAGCAAGTTCACGTCACAACTGTTTTATTTGAGGGCAGCATGGCAGAGGAGGCGCTCATAGTGGCTGTGTTCAGATACCCTGAATTATATAACCTTTCACCCTTTCACCAAGTGATTATCACAACTTGTTCCTTATAAAAATATCCCAGAAATATCTCTGTCACTTGATATTGTCATTACTGCATCACGTCTCATAAGCGTGTCTCGAGACCCTCACGTTCTACACTGCGTTTTTGTTAAAACCATTCGTTTTTAGATGCAAAGACACGTTCTGTGTGAATGGCCCTCTACGATGCAGAATCCTTGGGTACGAATCCTGTGAAAAACATGACTCATGATAAAAGAGCTGAAAGATGAGAGATTGAAGAACAAGCTAAAACGACATGCTTGCGTATTTGTGTCACATTCGCTTTTGTTCATACTATCGGTTAGGTTTAGGTACAGTGCAGATGGTACATTATTTTAAAATAAATTCAGACTGCAGTCACACGTACAAAACCAACGTCACATAAAACGTACCATACATACGTTCATCTGTTTCGGAGGACAAAAAAATGAACACTCTTTCAATGTCACTCAGTGGACATTTCACATTGAATATGTCACGAAATGTACGTATTTTGCGTCTTGCAAAAAACTTCCCACGGGTACGTTTTTGTCATGAGATCAGGTTGGAATTTAAGGGTGATGAGACCTATTTTGCTTTCAATGTGAATGTGGGAAATTCAGTAACATTCTTAGTAACATGCAGTAATGTTAAAACAAAAACATCCTTATTTCTCTAATGAGAAGAACAACATTATTATTCTTTGTATTATTCTCATATGCAATTCTACTGAAAATAAGCAAAATTTAATTACATTCTTCATCGCTCTAAATTAGGCTTAAATTTTGTTGTACAAAATATCTGGAGGTGAAATGTGATCCTGACATTTCTTTGTGAAATCAATGTTGAATCTTTGATTTGGATTTACATTTACAACCCACTTTCAATGCACAAATACATTATTAATGAATTTTACTATCTTCTATTACCAACCAATAACAATAAATCTGAGCTAAATTCTCTCAAAGGCACACACACACAGCTCTAAAGAATACACTGTACACAAAAACCTCATCACATAATAATACTTAATCACAGCCCCAATAAAACGCAGCACTGGAGTAATTCAGCTGTGATTCATCCCTCTATTACAGCCTCCGTCCCTGCGGCCTTGAACACACATGCTGCTAAAGAATCTTTCATAAAGGGTGAGGAATGACAAAATGTCACTCTGATAACGCACTGTAACCCTCTCCTGTGGGATAAAGATTTAAATAGCCTACAGACACACGCTCAAAAACAGGTCTGTGAGGACAGGAAAAATGAATGAACACTAAACAATAAACAACAACAGAGAAATTTCATGGTGTGAGCTGCAGCTCATATTAACCCTGCGGGGGAATGATATTAAAGATTCATAAGGCTCTTAGCAGGCTGACGGAGGGACATTCACAGGTCAGTCTTTCCAGATGGGCGTTTGTGTGACCCTCAGGCGCTGGAGCCACAAATATATTAGCAATCAGACTCTACAAGTCACCACAAGACCCCTATTAAAACACACCATAGACACACATATGTTATATAAAGAAGCTCAGGTCTGTGATTTTGAAGGTTATCGCAAAAATGTCCCTTAATAGGGAACACAACACAATCGATTTCTTTCAGGAGCACCAAAGTTCAACAGGCCACATAACACACACTAAAGCACGCAGTGTATTTAAATGAGAACTAAATGAAAACACGGCTTTCTGATAAGTCTATAGTAAACCATCTGGGGAATCTGAAGGGTATTTTAACAGGAAGGTCTTTCAAAGACAAACACAAAAGGAATGTGTCCTTGAGACAAATTCACAGGATTCGCTCATTTCAATGGAAAACGAACAACAGAAAGCAGAAGACTTGCTTGACTTGGCCTTGGTTGCTGGGCAACATGTTTTAAGGCGGTTAGATTTGTTCTTTCAAAAAATATGCTAAGTAAAGGATTTTACTCATTTAAATCGTAAGATGGATAGAGCAGAAAAACAGGATCTCTTTTGTACCCAATTACATCTCCAGTAAATGCATGCTACCATTGTTTAACAGTGCTATGGTTGATATACTATGGCTGTGATTCTCAACTGGTTTTCCTTCAAGTCCCAGGTTTTACACTAAAGAGGAAACCAAACAGTGTCAAAACTGTCCTTCAAAAGTCAACAAAAATGTCTTTTTACTCAAACATTATTTATTAACTTCACCCAGAACTGCATAAACATTGGAAGAGTGACAGTCTGAGTGTTTGGTGTGCTGAATATCAATGACTGTTGAATTTTTCATGCATTCAGCAGCCAGTAATTCACAAAACACATTGTGGTTCACACACCCTGTGTTTCATGTGGTCTCATATCTTTACTTTGTGTAGTATTGTTCATTATTTTTAAGAATGAGGGTGTCATGTAACTTGTCTATGTTGACACCAGCTTAATTTGATATGAAAAAAAAGAAGTGTTAGTTTAATTTTCTCTCCTGACTGAGTTTGTTGGTATACCATGGTATTTTTTTGTATTGCAGATTTTCAGTGTGTCAAGCAGTGAGGTCTTTGTCATGGATGCAGAAACAGTGTTTGTTGTTAGTTTCCCTCTATAGGGGGCAGCAGTGATGCAGCCTGCTTCATTTCTCAGCGAGAGCAATTAAAACCAGCACTGACTAATGGGATTCTCCACAGGCGACTGAATTAATATCAGCTGCAGTGCTTTAGCATGATGGATCGCTGCAGTCAGTGCTTAAAATGAAAGCAGAGCACTCACATCTAAACTTTAAAAGAGGAATAATATTAATTGTGTAATTATGAGGTCTAGACAGCTGAGTTGATCAAATCAAATTACTGTGTTCATGGAGAGAGAACATATTTAATATGTGTACTGTGAATGTTTAACAGTGGACAATTCTGTCATTTTGTCATTTCAACTGTCATTTTAATATCATCTCAAATCAGCATTAAAAATTAAAACATTTTAAACATTTACTCATGTTATCCAAGATGTAAATTTGGAGAAATGTAGCTTTACATCACTTGCTCACCAGTGGATCCTCTGCAGTGAATGGGTGCTGCCAGAATGAGACCCCAAACAGCTGATAAAACAATCCCAATTGTGCACAAGTAATCCACATCACTCCAGTCCATCAACTGACATCTTGTGATGCCAAAAGATGCATGTTTGTAAGAAACAAATCCATCATTAAAATGTTTTTAACTTCAAACCGTTGCTTTCAGCTAAAATATGAGTTGTCCATTGTTTTCTCCAGTGAAATGGATTTTCAGCAGAAGTGAAAAACTGCTTTTCACTACAAGACGTAAACTGAACGACTGGAGTTGCGCTGTGGATTATTGTGATGTTTTTATCAGTTGTTTGGACTCTCAATCTAACGGCACCCATTCACTGCAGAAAATTCATTGGTGAAGAAGTGATGGCATGCTACATTTCTCCAAATCTGAAGAAGAAACAGATTCATGTACATCTTGGCACATTTCAGCAAATTTAAATTTTCGGAGTGTGCATTTACACTAAGTGCAAACAGCCTGC